>JBDFRD010287795.1:0-10721 GCA_039654405.1 Bullina lineata
CCCCCCCCCCCCAACCAAGTTATGCGAGTAATTTTGAGAATTTCATACAAAGTAATAAAATTGTTCAGTCAGGATGCTTTTAATGACACAACCCCCAATGATATAAAAGTGTGTGTATAAAAAAATTAAACTGTTTGGTTTGTTTCAGGAAACCGTCCTAGAAAAAGGAACCCTTCAGGGTAGAATAATCCGTCCAATGAGAATTGTGAACACAGAGCAAGAGGAGTACTCAGGGCTAGTGCAGGCGGTTGATGACAGTAAGTACATGATCCTTTGAAGATCACATAGTTTGCTTTGCAGAGTAGGCATAAATGTGAACAAAGTTTTTGAAAAAAAAAAATGCCAGATTTTGGTAGCATTTGTTAACCTTGCTTTTGATCCAGGCCTGCACTGCTTATAGTCACAGTTGATTCATAAATGCATTTTTTGTATTTGTTTAAAGCTGATAGACAGCACAGTCTCTCAGATGAATCAGATGATTCTTAGGTTTGATTCAAAAATGAGACTGACCTAATTATTTCTGAAGAAGTGCGTGCTACAATTTAAGCACAAACTGGTATCTATCAGACATTTTCTTCAGCGAATTAAAATCTGTTGCTCACCAATGTTGTGTATTTTTGCAAGAAGATGTTATCAACGTTCAGATGGTTGAAATTCCTTGTTGATATATTGCCTCAGTCTAGTTTGTGATAGAGAAATGTGTGAATTTTAACTGTCTTATTGCTGGCTGTCTGTGCGGCAGTTATAGTCTCTGTGGGGGCAATTAAAAAATTCTTGTAGTAAAGACTTTGAAATTGAGGTTCTGTATTTTGTTATAATGTATTCAGATTGATAATGTGAATGGTTTTGATGTGGAATGAAAATTTTTTTATAAGAAATACATTTTTGCAAGGACAAGGTCACAATGACAATTTTTTTAAAACTGAAAGATTGAAAAATGCAATTGAGGCTTTAGAGTGAAAGAGATTGCATAAATAATAAAGTACAAGAAAAGCACAAATTAAGAACTAAATTTATGATTAGAACTCCTTATTCTATGACAAGATGCATTTTTGAGCCATTACAAATTCCCAATTTTTGGGAATATGTATGGCAATGATTGAAGTAACGAGTTCCTAAAATGATTTGCACCTTACGAACGCCACTCAGCTACACGAATGAATAAATGCATCATAAATCATGGCAGTAACATAGACTTCCTGCCACATGCAACAGTTGCATGAGCTGCATTCAGATTATGTACAAGTGCCACTACCTCTTTGCTTTGAAGATGTTGTGAATATTATGAAATGATATACTATGATCTAGTATTTGTTCAACAGTTTTAGCAAATCAAGCTACTAATTAGGGACTGACTGATTTTTTTTACTGATGCCCTCAGTTTTGAAGGGCTTAAATATTATACAAAAGCCAGGAACTCTGTGAGATGACAGGATGATCTGTTTTTTGTACTGTGAAAATTTCACTGTCAAATTTGAAGTGATTAAAAAATTTTTTCTAAGTATTCCCCTTAATTGACTAGCTCTATATTTTCCCTTCTACTAGTCAGGTATTATTTTCAAACTGTGTTTTTCTAGACGACAAAGACCTACCAGATCCACCATATCCTTATGGCATTACCAGTCTGGCTGACAAACGGGACTTTCTGCAAAAGGATGACATTGTAAGATTCCAAGTGGCTCGCACAAAGAAGGATGCTGTTCTTAGAGCTGTAAACATTGGAGCCTTGCGCAAATTCATTCGTGCCAAAGTAGATTCAGTGAAAGGACAGGTAACTGATAATATTTTTTTTTTTCTCGACTTGTGTTTTTCTAAGGGTTTGTGTATTTGCTTGCATGCCTGAATCTTCACGTGTGTGTGTGTGTGTGTGTGTGTGTGTTTGAGAGAGAGAGAGACGGAGACAGAGAAAGGAAAGAGAGGGAGGGAGGGAGGATGGGAGATCATGGGTTTCTTGTCTTGTGGAGTACGGTTTTCGTCTGGCATTAGCTTAATTATTTTTACTGTAAGAAAAAAAGAAGCAAAAAAACTCCCAAAACGTGTAATTTGATCTACCTTTTTTTAGGCATCCTTTTCCGTGTACAGCTTATCAATCTTTATCAAAGCTGCTTTTTATAATGTTGATATTGCTTAAGTTACTCAACGATTTCTTTTTCTTTTCTGTGATCTCTGCTCTGAGCTGTGTAACTCTCTATTTTTTCACTCTTGATCATGTTTCTTGTCTGTTTTATGGACACTTAGCATGAACCGAAGTTTGTACTGTGAAATCTAAATGTTAATGATAATTATTACTTTCAGTATGGCTTCATAAACTACGAGGCTGAGGAAGGCAAGAAACTGTTTTTTCACATGACGGAGGTCCATGATGGTGCTATCATTCAACCAGGAGACGAAGTGGAGTTTGTACTGGTTCAGAATCAACGCAATGGAAAGTTCTCAGCCTGCAGTCTGCGCAAGATCACGTATGATACACTTTAATATTAAGGAGACAGTAGTAGTTGCATGCTTGACACCAAAAAAAAATAAAAGTAAAGTCCTTCAAGGCCAGTGAGGCCCATAGCATGAAGCGGAACAGATGAGTTTTTCTTCATGTCCTAGACAGGACTCTAGTAGTTTTCCCCCGCAGGATATGCCGGTGCCCAATTTGCACCTGGGTAGGGAGAGAAAAATATGATGTAAAGTGTCTCCTTCCCAAGGATACAATATGATCACTTTCCGGATTCGAACCCTGGACCCTTGGATTAGGTGTCTGGCGCTTGAACCATTAGGCCACCGCGCCATGCTTGACACTACAGGAGGAAAAACAGTTTGGATGAAAGCGAAGACTTCCCCAGCACTATGGAGATTGCTGAAGGGAACCTTAGGTTTAAAAGAATATGTTGGGCATTTGTAATATAAACTCTTCTCCAGACAGCACCAACATGCAGCAAATCTGACTTCTGAGGTTGAAAATAAAAAATAAATGATCAGGGAAAAGTAAATGTGAATAGAGAAAAAGAGGTGTGTGTGCTTTCATTTGCTATCATTAAAAATGGGGACAAATAATCTTCACCAGGTACTATCGTCTATTAATTGTTGAATTTTTCCTTTTTGCATTAAAAACGTTTGTGCAACCATTTTCCTTATTTCTTAACTTGGATTTTCTGGCTTGTTCTCATTCAGTGACACTCGCCGACCGGAGCGCCTGCTGAGTCGTCTGAAGAGCGTGACAGAAATAACCCCATTCAAAATGGTGTGCATCCGTAACCCCCGTGGGCCAGACAGCACAAAGGGGTTTCAACCCAGGACTTTGTGGAAGCCCCCAGCTTAAACCACTGCAGAAAACTTTATGTGTTTTGTTTTGTGTTTTTTTTCGCTCGTTTTGTTTTCGTTGTTGTTTTTTGTGCGCATGTTTCTATTTTACACAGGGAACAAAGTTTTGCTTTCAACTTATTATGACACAGAAACAGAAAAGAAGGGCTGGGTCTTTGCATTTATTTCTATGACTCCCCAATTCTGTTTCAGATTTAGAAAATACAAAAGAATGAATAGCACACTTTTTTCTTTCTTTTTTTCTTTTTTAAACTGTGCCCATTCATTGTCTCTCTGCCAATGAAAAGGAGTCTTAATTGTACACAGACTCTAGGTTTTAGCCGTTACTATGCAATGGTGTATGAGTAAAGCCATCTTGAACTCTGGTTTAGATATATGAAACCTTTATATGTATACTTTTCTTTTCTTCTTTTTTTTCTTTTTTTTTTACCAGAAAGAAGTTTTCAATTATATGCGTCTTTACCCAATGTAAATTTTTATTTATCCTCTCATATGAAACTGCCCTTCTCATCCGTGTTTCGCAATTCAAGAAAGTTTTCATCTCTCCTCATTTAAAATGCTTACATGAACGTACATGAACATTAAAAAAATGTGCCTTGCGTTAGAATATGTCTTTACGTGCTGTAAGAATTATTTGTACCAGGAACATTCTTCCTTTCTGTCTCAGCTACTCGTGCTCACAGTGAAGTGGAAAGGTTTTTTTTATATAAAAACTATCACTTTCGCGCAGATCGAAAATGAAATTGACACTGTGCAGCTGCGTAGCTAAGGAGATAGTTTTTAGTTTTAGTAATATCTACTGAAACGGTTTTATTAAATTATTTTGTGATTTTATGTCATAATATTTCAAATATTTTCCTCCTTTTTTTTCCCCCAAAGGTGTACATGTTTTATTCTTTGCTTTAAGTGAAAGATTTTTTTTACATTCTCAGAGTGTGCTCAGTAACGAAAAAGAATTTGAACCCTAAGAGATTACAGTTCCTGATAATGTTATTTGCTTTATAGAGAGCCTTTATCATTGCTTTCTTTTCCGGATGAGTTAAAATCCTAAAGAATGTAAATCTCAGTAAAATTTTAATTTGATCATGATAACATTAAACAAATGCTAAGATTTCCCTCCCCCTGTTCTGAGTGTAGCGGGAGAGAGCTTATTTTAATGGCCTCCCCCAACAATGTGATAACGCCTGGAGCTGGGAGGAGAAGAAATCGGTGATGACTTAATGCAGATGCTTGAAACAACCTTTGTTTCTATTTCTCCTTGCAAGGGGGGATTTATCTTTTTTTGTAGATATAAAATAGCAAGCTGCATGTTGACTAGCGTGCCAAGGGTCAACTTATGGTCTTTCATGTTTTGCATCGTGATAGTTTAAAAAGAGTTCATTGGCAACTTCCCACAAGTGATTTTCAATAAATGTCAAAGCCCTTGTGAGCTGGCTTTGCTGTGCGAACTTTTCCCATGTCAAAACTGTAAAGTGGATAAAGGACCTTTAAGTTCCAAACATCTGTATCTTCATTTCAATAAGGGAAAAAAAACCCACTAGTAAACACTATTTTGTGTAAGGCTTAGAATTTAGGATACATTTTTGGAATTCATGGATAGCCTTTTGATATATGTTGTAACAATGGGTAAATGAAAGCTTTGCAGCTCTCTGCTTCAGTTTATCAGTCAGTGATCGTAGTTACAAAAATCTGAATTCTGTACATTGTACGTACGTGTGTATGTTGAATGCATGTCAGTATTCAGTAACTGTATTTATTGCTTTCTATACGATATGTATATAAGAAAATATGTACTGGAAGTGAAAAGACCCCATGGTCCTCCCAAAACAAATTATATCAAATCAATTGTTTGGAGAATACAGAAGGCATAAAAGTGATACCAAAAACAACTCCAAAAAAATGGCACAACTTTAATCAAAATAGCGTTTGGCTTGATTTACTCTGTACTACTACCATTAAACCCAGCATGATGATGTAAATTAATATAATACAAGTGAATGTTAATTGACATGTAGACATTGCTTACTTCTGCATACTACAGATTTATGCAAGCTATATATTTGGAGACATACTTATTTCACAACCCACACACTCCCCATTATGTAGGTCAAAGCTCCAGTAGATTTCATCTATATTTGGTGTCTAGGTTTTTGTAACGGTTTTGGTTAGTCACTATACTCCAGAGCTCTGAGCCCGAGAGTCTTTCACGGCCAGGTAAATAATGATCAACAAGACTAAATATGTATACCTTTTTTTCTCCTTTTTTTTCTGTCTCCTAAGTATTTGCAGTGAATAATAGAGGTCTCATTGTGATTTATACATAATATTGGGTAGAGGTGCATGTTGTCAGAAATGTAATTCACACCTCGAAAAACAAGTTGGAAAAAAAAAAAAGAATGAGGCGATGTCTTCAAATTCTGTTCTATTGTTTTGTTTTAGACAGGAGAATTTTTTCACGTAGATGTGTGGGTTCACATGTTTTGTTGATTGCAGTTTTAATAACTTTGATCAGGAATTATTTGAACTGAAATGAATGTAGTCTTTAACAATTGCTTGAAAATGAAAATGTATCACATAAATAAGAGATTTCCAACATAAGCACTTTGGAAGTTGAGATTAAAACTCAATGTCTGTTGTGCTAATTTGCATTTCTTTTGTACTTTTGGTACATTCAACTTCACACACACTTTTACTTAGTAAGCTTCAGCAGGTTGTGCAAAAGAAGTTCAATCTATTTTGGGATTGTGATTTACTTTATTTTCCTGCCTGTACAGAGAATTGACTTGTCGTGTTGAGGCAAATATTCATGTTTTCCCATGGAGAACAGCTGCTTTCATGCATTGGAATAGGGGTAACAGAAATTGGATTATCTACCCTAAAGTGGTTAGTTGTTTGGCGGAAAAAATTCAAAATAACAAGGAATTGTTTTCAGCCGTTGGGATTGTGAGAAGCAGAATTGTTCATTCATCACAAATTGTGCTATGAATAAATTACCCAACTTTTGGTAGTGAAGGGATGCATTCCGTCACTGACTTTTGAAGTAGGGATAATTTAAGAGCAGTCAGTATTACTATTACCTACCTTCCCTGCAGTATTAAGGGTTAGGTCCAGTTTCCTGTTCAAATGGCATTTGTATCTTTGAAAACTGAACCTCTGAGTGTCTTTACACAAACTAGTTTATCTTTGTTCACTGATCAGTGCTGCAGCCAGAAGATGAGGCTCTCTGTTCTGAATGTGCGTGCATTAGTGTGTGCATGAGTGTTTGGCTATTTGCATGAGTATATAGGTGTGTGCATGCGTGTGTATGTGCCTGGACTGACCTGAGTCTTGTTCAGTTTGGAGGACTCCTGATTTTGTGTAAAGCTGAGGAAGGGTCCTCACTCTGGCCAGTAATAATAATAATAATAAAAAAGCATTTAATTATTTTCTTTTCGTCTTCCACACTCTTGTTGTAGGAAAAGGCTGAAGAAATGGTATTCGTCTTTCCTGAAATGGAGAGAATAAGGCAGAATGAAAAAAGAGCCCATTCTTCTCCACATATTTTGTTTTTGGTCACTGGAGTTTTTTTTCCTGGGCTTTTGCACGAAGCTCAACAATACTAACTTCTGTCTTTGTGAAAAGAGCCCTACTAGGAAAGTAAAAGTGTCCATGTGATTGATTTTTTTTATTAAAAACATTTTTTTTGTGAGAATGCATTGTGTATCATATGTACCAGTACCAGTGTATATGACATAAACGAGAATGCCTTCATGTGCCTAACTGTCATCATACATTTGGCTATTGATTTCATGCTTCATTTCATTTCGCTCTTATCATGTTCAAGTTCAAGACCTCTTTAACGAAACCAAAAAAAAAAAAGAAAAAAAAGTGGAAAGACTTGTCAATCGTACAGGGGGTAAAAACCCCCACACAAAATCTACATGCCTACTGGTCTTCATATCATTTGATCATTTGTCGTAAGCAACTTCGTGGATGTTTTCCCACATAAGTTTTTGTGTATATTTGTTGCCAAGTTTTTGTTTTCAGGGCGCACCAGCCATGCCTTTACCCTACCTTTTTCCTGTATTTCTTCACTTGTTTGAGTAGCGAGTCCTTGTGCCTATTCCATCAGCTCTTGTTGTGCTTTGCTGGAGAGCAAAAACTAATCGAATTATAACGTGTTTAGGAAGACACTTCTGAAAACGCCCCAGAGACTTTGTGTATGTGGCCTTGGAGTGATTTTGACTGCGTGCCATGGAAGTGAACAAGTGTGTGTACATGTAATAATTCATGCTACGCCTATGTTATTTATTTGTTGACTCATGAAAGCAAGGAAGAAGTACATGTATGTGAACAGGTTTTGTAACTAAGAAGTCGTGTTTTTGCCTTTTGAGGTGCTGTTGGATAAAATAATGAAAGAATGAAAGGTGTCCCTAAAATTCAAGATGATACCTACCAGCTAATGTGGATCTGAGCACCACTGGGCCCATTGACAGATGAGGATGATAACTTGGATATTTCTAGCAAAGGAAAACAAATAGCAGAATTAGGTATTACAGGAGGAAGGATATTGATGAAGGAAAGCGAGATTACCTTAAAAGTTTCTTGATTTCAAACCTGAGCATTGAAAGCTGGTGATCACACATCGTGAAAATGATAAATGAAGTGATGAATCTGTTGATGAAACTGATCACAATATAAATTTTCATGACGCTGGATTCATTCTGAATATTCGTAACGTAATGGCAAGTTGTATTACATGGGTAGGAACTACGTACTCGTATTTTAGTCATCAGTGTTACATCAATGAAAATTGTATAAGCTGAACAGCTAATACTACCAATCATAATAGCATTGTTGCTGTTGAATGTGTTCACGTGTGAGTGGTGTGTGTATAATTATTTGCTGTTCATGAGGCAACATTGAACGTATGATATGTACTTATTTTCACGTTCACATGCGATTTAAAATGTCAGAGGAAAACAGCATGTTTTATATGAGTTACTTGTGACTGGATTCTGTGGGTACTTTCACCTTTGTCGCATGAATTCATGTACATGTAGTATAATACATGTATATTATATATATTATATAAAACAAATTTAACATGGATTAGCTTGCTCCCAGACATTAAGGAAATGGGTTATCAAAATCTTCATCGTGTATTATCATTCAGTATATGGATTCATTTGGAGAGAAAGGCTTCTGTTTATCATCATCATTCAGTTCATTCAGTGTCTGTAAATGCATGGTCTCACATTGTCTTAGAGGACGTTTTAAAAAATGTCTACATTCTAATGGTCCACGGCCGCTGTTGTTGAATTACATCGAGCTACAGATGTATTATATCAAAGTGGTTGTAGTAGTAGATCAGGCGAAACGATTTTGTTGTTTATGTTTTTGCAATAGACGAGCTGTCCACTTCAATGGAGGATGCAGCGATGAACAAAGTCAAGTAACCTGTATCGACCACTCGAGATGGTCAGTTTTTTTTTTTTGTCTTACTTGTCTGAACAAAGTAATAGGCACATGGACTCCAGTTGGATTCCATTTGACAAGTTTCTGACAAGTTTGTGTTAAGGTACGTTATGATTCTCTGGCATTTCGATGGTGATACTACAAGCAAAGGTGTTGCTTTGCTCGAAGCAAACTGATTACGTAACACTTATTTCAACTAAGATGACAACCACCACAGTGTTAATTCATCAAGAACTTTTTTCAAGTTAACCACATATGCTTGCAAAAACAATAAAGTCATTTGTGGTTTTAAAAAAAACGAAAACGTGTTTTTGATCATTTAAAAAATGTTGTGTTTGACGTTTTTATTCCATGTACATTGTTATCATCATCATCATTGCCCCTCACCCTTATCAGGGTATAGGTCACGCACAAGGGATTTCCGCTTCATTCTGTCTCGGGATAACTTTGCCAGTTCTGACCATGTTTGTCCTGTTCTTTCTTTGTCTCTCTCCACACATCTTCTCCATGTTTCCCTTGGCCGTCCCTTTGCGGGTTCCTTTGCAGTGCCTGTCTGGTGATGCTACCTGGTGATTTCCGTAAAGTATGCCTAATCCATCTCCATCTGGTTTTTCTAGCTTTTCTTTCTACATGTACAAAAATGTACATTGTAATGTTTGATTTTCTTCTTCTAGTGAACAAAACTTACCTGATCATATGAACACTGAAAAATGTTCTGGTTCTCATTCAGACATCCCACTCCTCCTCCCCCTCCTTTAAACATATCGTGTGTTGTCCCAACACCATTATCTCCCTTCGACGTCGTTACATGATGCATCATCAGTTCTTCGTTATCCAGTCGTAGTAGCAGTAGTAGTAGTAATGCATACCATTTATCTACATTCGTTAATTGTGTTATGTATTAGTGCAGTGTAGCTCAAATACAACAACGAGGTCGGATCCGACGACGCCTCGCATTGAACGAATGAAATTAAGTCCCGTTTTTTTCTCTGTTTGCCTTTGTATTTCTAACTCTGATCGAATGAGTACCACAATCTACCAGCCTTGGCTATAAGGAGGTTATCTTCTTAAAATCTGGTTCTTTCATTATATAGAGAGGGGAAGTTCCTCTGTGCTGATTATACCAATAGACAATACCAACTTGGCTGGGGTAATACACGTACATGTATGAAGGTGATTAAGTGCACACAAACGCAGTGTGCGCCGCCGCTTATTCTTAAGAATGAATGGCATCCAACGGTGAGGTTGGCGGGGTGGGCTATACCCAACCAATTGCATGTGCGAAAGGGGGTTAGGGAGAGGGACGAAAGGAATGGGAGCACGGTTATCGCATCGAGAAAACGTCAAAGGTGTGTAGATCTCTGGGGCCTAGACTTGGCTCGATGAGAGTGAGAGCAGAGAGGCCTCATGTTTGCTGATTGGCAAGGCCCATTTAATTGGACCAACGAACATGCACCAAGTGAGGGAAACCCCGATTTTGTCGATGTGCATGGATTATGTAGGCCAATCCTGCAGGCACAGTTTCCTATGACGATGTATTCAACGAGAGAGGGCATTAGGCGGCTCCTTGTAACCTGGCTATATCCGAGGTTCACTGTATTAACTTTCCCTGCGCTTCAAACTTATTTGTCCGACAGCATTTAATTCTTTTTGTTTGTTTTTGCTCGTGTCTAAGCAAAATTGTACGCAATTACATTGTAGTTTATGTACATGTATGGAAAACTTGTTTGATTCTATTTTAATTGCTTGGCGCTACAGACTTAACAACAACAACAACATTAACAACCCAATAAAAACAAACACCCAAAATAGTGCACCTTGGCGCAAACCATGGCCAAGATCGCTTGTCGGGAATGAGTTAATAATACATATTGTGTGTAGCTCTTTTCGTCTTTCACAGACGGTCGAAGCAGCTATATCGCTGCTTTGCCTGGGCAGCCTCTTAATTAGAAACA
>JBDFRD010287905.1:0-10720 GCA_039654405.1 Bullina lineata
GAGAGAGAGAGAGAGAGAGAGAGAGAGAGAGAGAGAGAGAGAGAGAGAGAGAGAGAGAGAGAGAGAGAGAGATAACGATAAAGGTTTGGGGGTTTCGCTTTTTATAATATTTGTTATGATGATTAAAAAGTGGATTATATCTAGATATAGATGTCTGTATTTTGCGTAAACATTAGATATATCTTGTGTATACTCAGTACATGTATAACCTAATTTCAGAGTCAAGCCGGGGGCAAACAGTGACGGATTTTGGAAATTGTCGTGGGCACTTTTTCATAAGCCGTTTTCATTTCACCTACATGTAGTATGGTGGTGGTACAAATGGCACCGGAGAAGAATGCTATGAGTTCGATAAATCTTTATTGCTGGGCCTGTAGAATACTTCATTGAAAACCATTCATGACAATCCGGAAAAATGAATTCTTCAATGACACACACGTGTCCGTATCGTCATAATTCTTCAATTACAGACGCATGTCCGTATCGTCATTCAATGAGTTTCACCAAAAGCAAAAAATCATGCCAGTCTCAACCAAGTTTATCAAAATGTTATTGTCTGGCTCAGTCTCGATTTGAGACTGCGGCGACGAAACGTTCGATGTTTCACCCCCTATGTTTTATTGTTTATCGTGATCACTACCAGTACCACCTTGCGCACACTATGATGCAAATGCGTGCAATCAAGAAAGGGCGAGAAAGGAAACTGCATTGACGTCTTTTTGGCATTCCTTTTCGCAGTGTTAGGAAATTAGGTCAGGCCAGAGAGGGATAAGGAATTTTCTTTTTTCCAAACGGCGTTACCGTCCCTGGGTTACGGTTTCTTGAAATTACATAATATAGCCACGCCCAAAATCTGTCTTTTTGCTGCTTCTTTCTCCTTTCTCCTTTCCCTGTGTGCCACCGTACGAAGGCCACGGTGCCACAGGTCTCAGGCTATTGAAAGTATGAAATCAAGTTACCGCCCCTTGGTTCAGGGAAGGAAGTGAAGTAGATAGTCCGAAATTGGGAAAATGATGTGCTGAATCTGCACTGAATTACTCCAAGCATGAAATCACAGTAGACGATTTTGAGCATTCAAAAAGAAGCACATGTATTTTGCATCAACGCAGTTTTGGTTCACACAGGTTTGTAGGTCATTTTTTCAAGACATCAAGACGACAAAAAACTGAAAACATGTTGTAAGAATATGTATTTCCAAAGAAAACCCATTATCGATAGTGCGGTCTGGGGTTCGTTCTCCGCATCGTTTCGACATGTGCGTGCTCTCTAATACAAATACTCCTTTGTTTCAGTGATTATCTGTAAGATAGATCTAGAACTAGATCTCGATCTAGTTGTATTATCAAAGAAAAGTAACAATTTGAGGGAGGTTTTCCGAACGCGGTGGCATTGCAAGAATTCAAGGGTTAGGAGTAAGGGTTTGTGATAGGGTAAGGGTTAGGGTTAGGGGTACCAGTAAGGGGTAGTGATAGGGTTAGGGTTAGGGATAAGGCCCCTCTTTTTTATCCTGCCTCACCAAAGAAAGCCCTCTTTGTATGAGACTGCGTTCGGAAATCCTTCCCAATTTGAAGATAATTACAGAAAACTCTCTAGGCCTAGAATCTACCCATGAAATTAGACAAGACAAATTCAGTCGCAGATCTAAATCTAGATCTAGATCTAATAGTGTAGGCCTATAGACTATCGGAGTGATTGTGATTATCCGCAACACCCGTGCAACACCCCTATTTGTGTTTTGATTGGCTCAAGACGCCCTCACAGGTACACTCGCAACAGGGTGTTGTGAATAACGACAGCCATAGGCTATAGTCTATAGCTTTTAGGTAATCGTCTGTATGCAGACGGTCTATTCAGCTTTAAAGGATTTAGATCTGAAGGTCTTCGATATGTCATACTAAGGAGGTTTGTCTCTTGCAACTTCTTTCGTGGCTTATTCTGCCAATATTTGAAGCGCAGTGTTTTTCATAGAGTCAGAGTCAGCAAACCAGAAAGATGCTGCAACACTTTTTATTGCTGTTTTCCTTCCGTCACAAAAACGTTTCTCCACCTGCTTTTTTGTCAGAGGGCTCTTAAGTTCAGTGACCCCTTCAATCACAGCTTCCTCCATGTGGCTCTGTCTGTTTCTTCCCATGTGTTGATGTTTGTACAGACTTGCATGCATTCTACCTCTGCTTTGCTCTTCGTCGCTGTGCCACTTCACCATCAGCAGTTGTTTTGGGATTCGACTGTCTTCCATTCTCTTCACATGACCAAACCATCTCAGTCTTCTTCTGAAAAGAATTGCTGTCAGATCTGCCATTTTTCTAGAACTTTCATGTTGGTGACCTTATTTCAAGTTATGCCTCTAGGACCTTGTACAAACAAAGGCATCTGAGATGAAAAGTGTTGAGTTGTTTTTCCTGCTTGCTGCAGAGGGTTCAACTCTGCCATGGCCGGTCCCAAGCCCAGGTTAGAGAGGAGGGTTGGGCGATTGGTTAGCATCCCCTCCTGTTAATGCAAAATAATATGCTACAAAAATGTAAACAAGAGAAGAAACAGACATTTCAAACCTGGGAGAGAACAGATCTCCAGCTGGAGAAATTATGACACTGGGTAGTGAAAGCCAGAATCATATGGAAACTACCAGGCCGTTGACCATCATCTCTACTAGAACCACCATCAACATCGGAGCAAGGAACGTCAGGACCATGTTTGAGACTGAAAGACAGTGCAAGTTGCAGCCAAAATGAGAAGTTACAACCTTGCACTTCTTGGAATCAGCGAATCAAGATGGACTGTTTCCGGGCAGAAAAGGTTCAGCTCAGGAGAGCTGCTAATTTCAGGGCATGAGGATTAGAATCAGGGAGTAGCCCTGATACTTTCCAAGACCTCTCAGGGAGCCCTGATTGGATGGAAAGAGCACAGTCCACAGATCCTGACAGCATGCTTCAAGACAAAGAAGAGGAGAATCAACATGAACGTCATCCAGTGCCATGCTCTGACAAATGACAGCGTTGTGGAAGACAAGCAGGACTTTTATAACAGACTGCTGACTGTTGTACAAGGATATCCGAGGTTTTACCCCCTTTTCAAGAAGATATGGGAAGAGGAGCAAGTACCCATCAGAGTGGAAGTAGGGATACCTCATCAAACTCCCTAAAAAAGGTGACCAGAGCTCTTGTTCCAACTACAAAAGGATTATGCTCCTGTCCATACCAGGTAAGGTGTTCATCCGTGTGCTGCTAAACAGGATGGAAGAGAGTGTCTGTCGACCCCCTGCTCTGAGACCAACAGGCTGGATTCCTGCACGTGACCATATTGCAACACTGCGCATCATCCTGGAGCAGTTGCTGGAGTGGAACATGCCTCTCTCCATCAACTTCATAGATTAGGAGAAGACATTCAAAAAATTGAACAGACAAACTCTCTGAAAGTTGTTGAGCCATTTTGGGGTACAAGGGAAGATCATCACAAACTCGTACGAAGGAATGATGTGCAGGGTGGTTCATGGACGACAGCTTACAGATGCTTCCAAGTGTGGACCGGAGTGAGACAAGGATGTCCACTTTCACTATTCCTGTTCCTGCTGGCCATGGACTGGATAGTGAAAACATCCACAACTCAAAAGCGGAACAGTATCAAGTGGACACTCTGGGAACAGCTGGATGACCTTGACTTTGCTGATGACCTGGCCCTTCTTTCTCACAACCAGCAACAAATGCAAGAGAAGACCAACAAAATTACAGAAAACTCCATATGTATTGGGATGAACATCCACAAGGGAAAGAGCAAGATCATCAAGGTCAACACAACCAATACAAACCCCCTCGAACTGGAAGGTGAAGCACTGGAGGAGGTGGAGAGCTTCACGTACTTTGGCAGCATCGTTGACAAGCAGGGTGGGACAGATGCTGACATCAAAGTGAAGATTGGCAAGGCGAGGGCAGCTTTCCAGCAGCTAAAGAATGTTTGGGACTCCACGGACCTGACCCTCAACACCAAGGTCAAGATGTTCAACGGTTGCATACAGCCTGTTCTGATGTATGGATCTGAGACATGGAGAACTGCGGTCACAACAATGAAGAAAATCCAGACATTTATAAACGCCTGTCTCAGAAGGATTCTTTGGATATGCTGGCCTGATACCATCAGCAACCAAGAACTTTGGCAATGAACCAAATAGAAACCCTTCAAAGGCGATGGCGATGGATTGGACATACCCTCCGAAAACCTGCATCAAGCATTACACGACAGTCCCTTACCTGGAATCCTCAAGGCAAAAGGAAAAGAGGCATGCCAAGAAATAACTGGCGTCAGGATCTAGAGCCAGACACCAAGCAGATGGGGCATACCTGGAGACAACTGGAAGGACTGGCTCGGGATCGGGATGCCTGGAGAACTCTTGTTGGCAGCCTATGTCCCAGGAGGGACCATAGGCATTGAGTTGAGTAGAGTGTCCATGTTTCGGATACATAGAGCAGTGTGTTAAGAACACATGCCACGTAGACATTGATTTTTGTCTTATTTTCCCATGCTTGTTTTGTTAGCTTGCCAAAAGTTGTTGCAGCCTTTCCAATTCTGACGTTGATCTCATCTTCAAGGGACATGAAGAGGTGATGGTAGACCACAGATAGCAAAACTTGTCTACTGTCTCAAGTTCTTTGTTATCAAGCTTGATGTGTCCTTTCTCTGTGTCTTTCTGGGTACGAACAACCATTTTCTTGACACTGATGACTAAATTGAACGCCTTGCATGCTGCTGATAGGTGGTCCATCATAGCGTGTAAAGTAGATTCACTATGGGCGACCAGTGCTGCATCATCTACCTCCAGCCAACAAGTTGAGAGTACTTTGTGCAGATGGGGGAGGAGGAAATCTTTGTATTCCTACAGTATTTCTGACGGTATATTGTCATTTCCTGGCATCTTCCCACTTGCAAGCTCGTTAAGTGCAGAATAAAGTTCTTCCTTTGTTGGTGGTTCTTCCAATTCTTTCATTTGAGCAAGTTGAGGTATTTCATCTTCAAGATCTCCATCAACATATTTTGGCTGTGAGTACATATTATCTGAGTATTGTTCAACCCATCGTTCCATGTGCTGTTTCTTGTCTGTTATTTGTTGACCTGATGAGGATTTTAGAAGTGCGATTTTGTTTACTGTTGGTCCAATAGCAAATCTAATCTTCTTATACAATTTCCATTCTACAAAAGTGTAGAATTAGTAACCATTGAAAAAACGAGGTAGCAAAGCTAACCTAATTCATACAAATATTATAGATAGGAAAGAATGACTTTCCATGTTAATTTATGATATCATACAATACCTTTAGTTGAACATTATAATACATGTATTGTAATGAGGAAAGTAGATGCATTTTTAGACATATGGGAAAGCAATTCTTCAAAACATTATTTCCATTCAAATAAATTTATGAACAGCTTTTTGAATGTAAGATGCAACAGTCTGCAGTATGTTATAATAGAATGCATTCTGCAATATGTTTTATGTAATGTTTGTTTCAAGCAGCATTTGTTGTTTTTTTCTCATAAATTACAAGTCAGTGTCCTTTAAAAAATTGATAAAACTAAAAGTCACTACCTTCTATGTTTCACTTGTGTTGTTTCTTGAGTAAAAAGTAAAGTGTGTATACGAGTGGGGTTTAGTGCATAAGAAAATAGCTTGCTATGACAGAGACATGAGGGAGTAAGTAAAAAAATATATTTTCATTTGGATCACTGAGTACAGGTTGAGTTTTTTTTTTTTATTGGAAATGTCTGCATTGAAATATTAAGTTGCTTTAACATTCAAGAGAATGTGGAGTTCGTGAATTAATGTGACATGTTTTTGTGTCTTTTCAGACAAAACTGATTGCTCTTCAGTAGTTGATTTTCATATGATCCAGATCCAGTCAAGATGGCTGAATCAGATGTTGACACAGTTCAATTTGAGATTCAAGTTCAAGAGGGCGGCTTTGACAACAATGGAGAAGATGTTATTGTCATTTACAATTATGATGGTGACCTCACAGAGGAAGTGTTGGCCAAAACAATTGCTGAGTTGTCCAGGCAGCCAGATCAGCTGGGGCAGGTGCAGGGAGAGACTTCTTCAGGGTTGACCCAGGTAGTAAAGGTCGAGGAGCCATTTGTTCTCATGTCTCAGGATCAAGGTCAGGCATCTGTGCTACAACTGCTCCAGGAACGGGGCATAGAGGCGCTGGAAATTAAGGAGGAAGTTCTTGATACAAGTGACCAAGGGACATTACATGCCCCTGTGCCTGTAAGTTGTGCTGGTATAAATGAAGCAAATCAGCCTGATGTTGAAACCAAACAGGAGTTTGAGTTAAGGACGGAAGCTGGGTCTTTACAATCATCATCTTCAAAACTTGAAGCGCTGTCCTCCAGAGTTAAATCTTTATTTGACGATAGTTTTCATCAGTTTTTAGAACGGGATTTTAAAGACAAAGTTACAACTGAATGGGAGAAAAATCTATCGAAGTTTGAAAATGCTGGTGCAAAAGGTTCAAACTCAATGTCAGCATTAGATGAGGATTTGCCTGGAAAAAAAGATGTTATAAAGATTTCCCTGAATCAGTTACTTTCTGATCATGATGAGCAGGAGGAAGCAGTAGAAAGGACGTGTTCATATGACAAATGTAACTTTCAGTGTTCTTCTTTAATCAAGCTTCAGAGACATTTGAAGACTGAGCATTTTGAGGAAGATCCTTTTGCTTGTGCACATTGTTCCAAAAAATTTAAATTAGAAATATCTCTTCAACTTCATAAAATGTCCCATGGAAATGGAATGAAATCAGAAAAAGAAAGATTAAGTGCTTTTATAGGGAATGTTCCCAAGCCTTCTTATACATGTCCTTTATGTGATTTTTCGTACCACCTTAAGAGAGAGTTGTCTACTCATAATGCCAGAGAGCACAACCGAACCCCTCTGATATTCTGTAAAAAGTGTTATTTTTCATGCTTGACTGATGAGGAGTTAGAAAAGCATATGAGTTCACAAGCTCATGATTTTCGTATGCTGTGCACCTTGTGTGGAGCAAGATGCAAATCCATTTATCAACATATCAAACAGGTGCACTCAGATGATCGCCCTTATCTATGTTCTGAATGTGGCTACAAGAGCAAAACACTTGGTACACTTAATATTCACAAACAAACTCATTCAGCTGTGAAAGCATTTACCTGCAACAAGTGTGACTACAAATGCCATACTAAGGACTATTTAAAAAGACACATGGTGAAGCATGAGACAGTGAACAACTTTCCATGTCCACTTTGTAAGTACGCCACTAAAGCGTCTTATCGACTCAAAAAACATATGCAAATTCACAATGCTAAGAAGAGAATTTTCTGCCCCAAATGCGATTTTTCATGCCATGATAGGCTTCAGCTGAGGAATCATAAGGAATACAAGCATAAAAGAATTGTGAATATTCATTGTAAAGAGTGCAAACTCACTTTTGATCGTGTTGCCCAATTGAAAATACATGCCCACGCTGTTCACAAGAGTAGGCACTTCCATTTCTGTCGCTATTGTGCTTTCTCATGTGATCTTAGGTCAGAACTACGCAAGCATATGGAGACTCATTTTGGAAAGCATATGTATGCTTGTGAGCTCTGCGATTACACATGTGACCGAACAACATCTCTGAAACGACACATGTGGCGGCACAAGAAAGTGAAGAATTTTTTCTGTAAACTGTGTGACTATGCCTGTGCTGAAAAGGGTGACCTTGAAAAACACCAGGCCAAACATTCAGATGACAAACCATTTGCCTGTCCACATTGCCAGTACCGTTGCAAATTAAAGCCTAGACTTGAGAAACATATTGCAGTAGTACATTCTGGAATCAGACCTTTCTTCTGCCCTCATTGTGAATATACAGCAAAGTCTGAACAGAACCTCAAGAAACATTTGTTTATGCACACTGCCAAGAAGCCATTTGCTTGTGTATTGTGTAGCTATGCAGCGGCAGAGAAAGCAAAGCTGAAGAGACACATGAAGACACACATGAGGAAAATAGAAACATTTGAGGTCATAGAGGAAACGTGAGAGATTTAAGGTACAGTGTGCTTGGATTTTGCTCCTTGAGAGCTGTGGAGCCTATTAATAAAAAATAGAAAAAAAGCTTGTAGAGTGTCTGTGAGTTGTCACTGGGAATGATCATAAAACATTACATGTACATTTAATAGTAAATTAATGTGCACAGAATTTTAGAAAACTATTGAGTCATGAATTCATATTTATACAGTTTTTTTCTGTTTATAAATTATAAGCAAATGAAAGAAATTGTTCATGCATTTTGTGGCAAAAGTAAAGTATGTAAAGTTCTTTCAAAACCAATGAGGTCCATGTCTGCCGTAGGCTTACTTTCCCAGCAGAATATGCCAGTACCCAATTGGTGGTGAGAGGGAAAATGGAAAACAACATGTCATCTCCCAGATTCAGACCCTGGACCCTTGGATTAGAAGTCCAACGCTCCAACCATTTGGTCACCACGCCACCTGTGGTCAAAGGGTTATAAGACAGGAAAAGGCACTGAATAATTACATTATGTACTTTACATTTATAATATTTCTTTATTTTATAAATGTGTGTGCTTCCCAATTTCTAGATTAAATTGCGGCTGAACATTTATTTATTTATTTAAAGGCCCTTGGAAGTTGTAGAAAGATGGGACAAAGTAGGGATTGTCAATGAGAAAAGTTAGTGTGTTATAATGCAAATTGAGCTCTCTGCGATAGAGAATTGGACTTGTACAGTTGCTTGCTACAGCAACTTTATCACTTCTTTTTTTTACTCTATAAGCCTAATCATACTGGAATCGTTTTTTCAGAGGAAGCACACATTTCAGTGAATAATGATCAGCCAAAGATATGATAAATGATTAATATTATTAAAACCATTTTCTTTTCTTTTTGAGCTCTTTGTCATAAAAACAAGACATTAGTGTAGATCTAGACACGATTTTTTGTGTTTTTTTTTGCATACGGTGAAACAGTTTTTATTGTAATAGTAATAAGTAGTGTCTGTTTTATTTCATTTCAGAAAATGTGTTCTTTTTTTTACATTTTAAGCAAAGAATTCTGAAATGTAGGCCTATGTAGAATGTAATTTACTATCTTCCTGTTCACTAAGTACATTATGTACAGTATAAATGCAAGGTATCTTCATGTAACATTTAGTTATCATGTTTAGATTCAGTTCATAAACATGTGCGTTCTTTTTTGGTTCCATTGTAATGGTACAACCCTTATGATGAAGTTTATGTGTGTGATTATGTTGGACTGTCTGAGGAACTTTCAAGCCAATTTGTTTGCCTGTACTGTGTGTATGGTAGTCATTGTTTTATGTTAAGAACATATTTTGTGTAGAATTGCGAAGCCAAAGTTGTTTCATTCCTCTCTTTAATTACACATCAGATAGAGTCTAGTGAAATGGATAAGATTAATACAATGCACTGTAGTATTATGACACTGTTTAAATAATGTCCGCCTAATCTCATGCTCAATGATATATCTTTAATATTGACCAAGTATTTATTCACACTTTTTGCAAATTTTTTAATTGAAGTTGATTGAGAAACTTATTGAAATTTTGTTGTTGTTGTTGTTGTTTTTTCACCCCTCCTCATTTTTCATTTACTACTCTGAGAATTGCAGCAGCACCAGATGTAATACAAAACAGTAGGCATTGAAGTTTTTACTTCAGATGGAGTGGAGCATGCATTGTGTGTGTTGCTAATCTTTGTAAGTGCTGACAAAGTAGGCCTATATCTTATTCCAAAATACTGTCATCCCAGTAGACCTGAGTGGAAACCTCATAATTCGAAATGCTTCGGTATGGACCAAAACTTCGAATTAAGCAAGTTCAAATTATAGAAAGGGACATAACTGAGTTCCAGTTCCAAGAACGTCAAAAAATATTGGCCAGTTACTTCCCTTGGAACAACCATGTGCTACATAGTGCCGTTCCCGATAGTAGGCCTACTACTACATACATGTACAATGTATTAGTATTTTTTGTTTAATCTGACCTTAAAACGGACATAGCTTTTTTGTACCTCAAAGTGTGTAGATCTACTGTGTAGTGTTAGACCTAGATCTAGACTCTAGTGCCATAACAAAATAAAATCGCGTGCCGCGCTGGGCCTACTGTGCCTAGATTTAGATCTAAAAAAAAACCCCAAACAAAGAGCCCATCTCGCTGAAATGATGTAACAATATCTAGCACATTTCGCCTCTTTCCTTGCTCCCTCCCAGTCCCCTTCCCTGCGCTGGCAACTCACTTCGCGCAAAAAGGTAGTGATGGTTCCACGGTACTTGTGGCAGACAGGCTTGACGCTTGACTAGACTTGATTTCTTTATAATTTAACGTCGGTTTTCCGAAATTCGATATCGCCCACAGTCCTGAGGCTGTCCCCTCTGGGCGTAATCCTCGTAATTTTAGGTAGTAAATAATGTAATAACCGCTGCACACATTCTGCCTCAGTGGATGAGTTACGTTACAAAGTCCGGCGGGCAGTGCTACACGTAGGCTTAGAAAATTACCTTTCCCGACTCTCACCTCCACCCCCCCCCCCCTTTTTTTTCCCCTTGTCCAACATTGTATGCTCCTTGGTTAAGACTGAGCATTGCTTGGCGGATGGAGAGAGGAAAATGTTTTTATTGCCGTTGGTAGTGACGTCAGCTTTGAATGGGAATCGATTTCTTGCCGTTGGTTGCGATC
>JBDFRD010288016.1:0-10719 GCA_039654405.1 Bullina lineata
TACTCTCTCAAGCTGGCCTTCCCAGCATGCATACTATGCTCAAGCAACGCAGACTGCACTGGCTTGGCCATGTCCGCGCATGGATGATGGGCGCATCCCCAAAGACATCTTCTACGGTGAACTAGCCATGGGGAATCGAAGTTGCGGACGTCCACAGCTCCGCTACAAGGATGTCTGCAAGAAGGACATGAAGGCCCTCGACATGGACACAGCATCCTGGGAGGACCTTGCATCCGACCGTGTGAGGTGGAGAGCAACATTAAAACAACTTTTGAAGTCAGGGGAAGTCAAACTCACAAATGCTGCAACAGACAAGAGGGCACGCAAGAAGGCTGTGAACACTTCCACCAGACCAGAGACCACGCACAGATGCGACCTATGCGACAAAGACTGTCACTCACGCATAGGTCTACACAGCCACAGACGCAGCTGCTCAATCATAGGGTGTTCTATTCATGGTCAGACCTGACCGACGGAGGCCTATATAGGTTTGTTACAATGGAGGAGCGCCAGAGGAAAGGCTTGTGCGCGCACGTGCACACAACACACGCGCACACGCACACACAAACGCCACACACACACACACACAAACGCCACACACACACACACACAAACGCCACACACACACACATACACAAACGCCACACACACACACACACGCACACACACATACACAAGCACGCAAACACACAAGACAAGATCACTTTCAAGAATGCCGTGAAATGCGTCTAGGGTTGTGCCTTAAACCCAATACATGCATTATTGCTTAGATGACGTTTTTTCACGACATATTGGGACAACGAACCTCTAATGTATTTTACAACAAACTCTCTTTCTCTAAGGGTGAATTCACCACGGTGACATGATTTCAATTGAGTTCTGTGCAACTATAGTAGTACTAGTAAGTTCCTGCAAGGCCTATAGGGCCCACAGAGCCTGAGCTTAACCCGGTTTCTGTAGCGTGAAGCGGAACAGATGATGTTTACTTCATCTCCTAGACAGGACACTAGTCTGTGCAACTATACTAGATATTATAAAAACCAATAAAATAAAATAAAATTATTTTGCCCCGGATAATACATATTTGTTGGGAAATAAATTGAAAATGCATAGGTCAGTGAGATATATCATAAAATATAAAATTGATATATGTGTTATTAACGGTTTTGAAAAATTCATTATAATTGTTTTATCTATTAAAGAATGGATGGAAAAAGTTGTACAAATGGTTATCAATTTGAATCCCTTAATGATTGTCATAAAAAAATCATACAAAACCATATGGTGTAAATTCACAATGTATTGACTGTAGAAGAAATTTAAAACAATTTAATTATCAAAATGGCAAGGACAAAATATAAACAATGTTATCAAGACTTTATAGAAAGAAATCCTAATTATCAATCAGAATATTATTATAAAAATAAAATATAAAAATTATATTTTTATCTAAAATTATCTCTATAAAAATTGCTCCAATAAAAATCAAAGTATTTGAAAACATTATTCAAGAAACTATTATTGATGACATAAATGAAGAAAATCCTATTAGTTATACATGTATTGTTAAACTTAAAGAAGAGTTGTTATACCATACACTCCAATTAGAACATAAAATAATTTTAACATGTGGTTGCTGAATACTTGCAGCCCTATGCTCCTCCAGGAACGAAGAGGATTAAGTAAGTCAAGTCAAGATTGCCGAATACCAATGGCAACTCAAATTGTTGATGATTATAATCATCCAATAAAAACTAAGAATAACATTAATAGATATTTTACAAAATTAACAACTCATTTTAATTCATGGGTACCATAGATAGTTATCAAGAAAGAGGAAGCGGTTTCGTATTTGGTAGAATAACTAAAGCAGAAGTAAAGCTTTATAAAGTTAATTATCTAAAAGCATCGTCTTTCAAGTCTCATAATATTATTAATATAAAAAATCTAAATGATAACCAATGTTTTCTTTGGTCAATCTTAGCAAAAGTCTCTCACTCACTTCTCACTTGTCCCTTTGGGGCACCTGTGAAGGCGTTTCCGTCACTTTCCTCCACCTGTCTCTGTCTTCCACCACTTTCCTCCACCTGTCTCTGTCTTCCACCACCCTCTGGAATTCCGCCAGGTTGAGTCCTGTCTATACCTGGATGTTGTCCTCCCACCCTTTTCTCTGTCTACTACGTCTCCGGCCACCTTTAACTGTGCCTTGGAGGATTGTTTTTGTAAGGCCTTCTGAACGAGAAACGTGCCCGTACCATTTTGATTTCCGTTTCTTCGCAACAGTGAGGAGGTCATCGTGTGGTCTAAAAAAGTCTAAAAATCGCAAAAGTCTAAACGAGTACAAATGTTCTATTATTTATGGGCGTTCAGACTCGGAAAAGTCACTTCACTTTGCGTGACCAGGTATTTCGTTACAGTCGCATTGGTCCAAATGTTATGGTGGAGCGTTTTCACGACATGTTGTGAAAAAACATTTACGCTATATAGCATAGAGGATCGTTTTCACGATATTATGTGGTGAAAAAACATTCACGCTTATTGTTTTTGGGATGCATTGCAAAGTCCAAGTTTGCGTGAAAGCGGAAGAAAGAAATAGTCACAAAATAAATAGAAGAAATAAAGAAATAAACTGTATCCAATAAAATGTCAACAATAACAACAATATATATATATATATACTTATATATATATATATATATATATATTTATAGAAATTAGGTATTGGGGCGACAATTGGTCGTCATGTTACGCATTTCCAACCCCTTTGAGGATTCAGGCGACCAAAATCCGGTCGTCCAAATACGAACGACTCTCTCGTCATTGTTTCTGAGTCTAGCAGTAAAAAAATCAGATAGAATGCAAGCTTTTTTCGCATTTAATCTACATCACAAAAATGGCGATGTTACAATTGTACGTTTGCCAGTTTTTTCAACTTACAACTTCATGACTTTAAGCCGACCGGGTCAGAAATACTTATTCCGCAGACCACACAAAAATGTGATTTATATATGTAGAACAAGCATATATCTCCAGGAAATTTTGGATTTGAAAACAGATTTTAATCATCTTTAATCTAGGGTAATTGCGCCAAGTGCGCAGCTCGTTTTCTTTTTGAACTGGAAAATGCATCTTAAAAATGGACAAGTCGAAAGATATACACTTTTGACAGGTCTCGGGAAAAGTAGCCCAACTTGTGGATTTGCAATTTGCCTGGTAATAGCTTGATTATGAGCCAACTAAATCTAATGTGGTGAAATCATATTATTTGATGATATTGTGCAATAAAGTGCATCAAAACAAAAAGAAATATTTATCTTTATAATAAAAATCGTTTTTGTTGTGTGTAAGTAGATAAAATTATCCTTGGGTGATGTGTTTGGCTATTATTACATAGATCTAGAGTCTAGGTCCGCTTCTTTGGATTGTTTGGAATGGTCAAATACAACAATGAAAACAAACGTTTGTGTGATAGCATTTGTGTTTTAACGCAAATAACTAACTGTTCCATTCGACGAAACAACATATTATGTTTGAGTGGGGTTTTTTTTTCGCAAACACACGTTAAAAAGGTTGCGGCGTTGGGCCATTTTATTTTTTTTATGCCTGGCACGAACACCTTCAACCTGTCTGTTCCCGGAAAAAATTTCGGAGCCTCTTTCAAAAGCGCCTCGTCGAAATTGCTCTAGGGCTCCCAACAAGCTATTTATTAACCAAAAGACGAAGGAGAAAGCCTCCGCCAATAACAGGTGAGAAATAGAACAATGAGTGTGCACAACATTTAAGATCTTGACCTAGATTCTAGATTTTAGATCTAGATTCTAGATTCTATCTCACTCTAGAGCCTAATCTAGAAATCTATATAGATCTATAATTAGATATAATCTATTTACTACTTTAGATCTAGTCAGTAATCGTAGATCTACACATCGAAATTTATTAAGCTTAGGTTAGATTCTAGATCTACATTTCTAGATCTAGATCTGCATCTAGTATTAGGCCTAATGCAAATAGCTATTCTCCACGTTGTGCTGGTCAGTAGATCGATGGCTATTATTATTTACATGTATTATTAGATTCTATTAGGCCTATTACTAGATATACAAGTGGAGGCTACACTCTCTCTCTCTCTCTCTCTCTCTCTCTCTCTCTCTCTCTCTCTCTCTCTCTCTCTTTCTCTCTCCCTCCCTCCCTCTTGCTTGCTCTCTTTCGCTCTGTCTCTCTCTTTTTCATTACCTCTTATACCCCCATCTTTCAAACACAACAAACACCACAATTAATTATTCAATTAATAAAATTATTCACTTCTATCCTCCCATTTTCATCTCTTTCATTCTAAATATTGTGTTACAATCATAAAATCTCAATACCCAATCAATGTAGATCTAACACTGATAAAATTGAGAGCCTAAACATACCATTGACTTCTACGGAAAGCATGATTAATCCATACATATAGAAGAGTGCCACTGCCATTGCTTGGGATCCATGAAAACTGACCTGTAAAGAGTAAAAGAATCAGCAAACCATTTTAAGCCCTTTGTTTTTAACCTGTCCAAATACAGCTGAAAAATTATGCACCACCACAGTTCAATTTGCCAAACCTGATTGTACACTAAGCAGACATTAGAGTTCAGCCCACCTGAACCCACTCTGACATGCTTTTCTCTAATAAGCTTCAGTGAGTTTGGCATATAACTCTTTTTTTTTCCTCTCTTTCATAAGGTAATCACCTGTTGAGTGCCACACCTCAGTATTTGTGAAAAGCCATAAAATATACACACTGCTGCACACTACCTCAATTCTACTTCCTGTGTGCAAAGTTTTAAGAATATTCATTGAATAGTTTTTTGTACATTTATTCTGAAAACCAAACCGTCTTACCTCCCTGCAATAAAGTCAAAAGAATGTGAACACAAGAAGGTAGCTAGGCGCACAGAAAGTTGAACAGACCAGAGACCATTATTGTACATAAATGGGTAAAAAACAAAAAGCAGGATCTAAAACATTCAAGAAAAACATGTCACGTGCCAAATTGTTTTAAATGAAACTTTCATTAGCTCATACATTAGGTAATTCATGCCTCTCCTTGATGTATTCCCTCATATCAATAATTTCTTGTTCCTTTATTTACCATGAAGGCAGCAAAATTATGAAAATGCCCAATTTCAATAATAAGTATACAGTAGCCTACAAAAATATTTGAAAGTACAAATAATTTATAATTAAAATCAGTCATTGTTAAGGGTTGCCTGAAATGGGTTGTAATAATACTCGATCTAGTCTAACATACATTCGTTAAACTCCATGGGTCAAGAAAAATTGTTTGAGGAATCCCTGATTCTGGGAGTGAAATTTTATCCCACTTTGTCAAGAAGGAAGACAACCAGAATGACTAAAAACCAGAGAGCAGAAAAAAAAATTCTGTATGGAAATTGAATAGGCAGTAAAACTTTATCGCTCTCAATTTCAATTGTGTCAACACCCCCAGGCTCAAGTCTAATTTAAGTGACATCCACAGATCTTTGTCTTTCGAAATTTGCGATTGGCCATAGATGCACTAGATTCTAGATCTAGAACTAGAAATCTAGATCTAGAATCTATGTTTTGGCGACTGTTCCTGTACTTTTGGTTTCTTCATCTGATCTCAGATAGACATCTAGATAGATCTATCTGGATTCCTCTAGATCTAACATGCTAAAGGCCTTAATTAATAAGGCAATGAGGGTTATTTTGTACCATCCCTTACTCACTGGACTTGCTGTGTAGGCCATATGAAATGGTGGCAAATTCAAGGAAACCACATCCACATTAGTAGATTCTAGATTAACAAATGATTTCTTCTCATTGCACTAGATCTAGATATAGATCTATCAGACATCTAGAATCTAGATCTAGAATTTATTAGATCTATCTAGATCTAGATTTCTAGATTCTAGATTATAGATCTAATTCTAGATTTCAGTATGGACATTGAATGAATTAAATCCAAAATTTCTGAGTCGAGTCAGTCCGAGGAGTCCAATCGGAAGAGACAGATTGATGATTGATCAAATTATAAAACAGAGATCTAAAATCTAGATCTAGAGAGTCTAATGTTTCATAAAACTGAGTAAACCATAGATCTAGATCCTAGATTCTAGCTTTGTCCATTAGACGGTCGGTAAAAGCGGGTACAAGCTGGACTCACTGGACTGCTCACAGAGGAAGCAAACGGCAGACGACGCACGACGGCAGCCAATATTGCCAGGTACCGGTATTTTGTTCTGTAAAAAGTAAAGGGTGGCTTTAATATTCAAAAGTATCAAAGCATAGCGTAGCCTAGGCCTATAATAGGCCTAGATATAGATCATGTACATACAGATCATGTACTACATCATGTACACGATGTTCAAAAAGGAGAGGCATGGTCTATAATTTTCAGACAAAACAGCTGGTGATAGATATTATGCAATACATCTTTTTCTCTTAGACTAGGCCTAATGCCCCTAAGAATTTATATTTTACTAGCTGGGTACCCATTCGATGAACGGAGTTAGTCTACATAGACCCTAGATCTAGATCTATAGGAGCTTGGTCATCACATGAAAAGAAAAAAAAATAAAATCTGAAATAAAAGATTTAGAATCTAGAATATCTATCTAGAAAAATCTAGTTAGATCTATCACCTGAAATAAGAATTTAGTTATCACCTTAAATAAAATAATTAGGCATGCCCTGAAATGAAAGATTTACGTGCCACTTTAAGTAAAGAATAATTCTCAGTAGTAGAGAGTAGGCCCTGAAATGAAAGATTTAGGTACCACATGAATTGAAGAATAATTCTAAGTAATAGAGATGTAGAAATCCTTTTTAATTCGCAAGTACGCCGTCTACATAATTACAAAGTGACTTGGTTGTGCAGCGCAGCCTAGATTACACCGCTGGGTTGTAAATCTTTCCAGCGAAGTGTAGCCTCGGCCCGGTACCTATTTACCGCGGAACCCCGCGAAACTCCGCGAAACCCCGCGAAACTCCGCGAAACCCCGCGACCGCGAAACCCCGCGAAACCCCGCGAAACTCCACGAAACCCCGCGAAACCTCCTTAATCGCACTCACAGGAGTTTCTGGCAAAAACAGACTGGCACGCAAATACGGAAGTAAGCCGGAAGACTGAAAAAAAAAAGAACCAATGTTTAAATGGAGCAGGACTTGCAGGACAGGCTCCCTCAAGGGCTTGTTCTAGATTTTCATCTTTTATGTTTAAATGAATGCCATCTGTCATCAAGCTAAATTCAGGAAAAACGACGTCGTTTTCAGTTGAAGAAATTTAACAATGGGGTGTTTTACGAGCCGTGACACTTTTGTTAATCCTCTTTTGAAATACATTTTATTTTTCTTCAACCTGACATTTTGGGTGAGCATCCCAATAAAAATATGAATTAGATTCTAAATCTAGATCTAGATCTAGATATCTACATCTAGACTCTAGAATCTCTACTAGATTCTAGGTATTAGATTTAGGAGGTCTAGAATCTAGATCTAGATATAAATCTAGTAGAATCTAGATAGATTCTAGATCTTGATAGCAGATCCATAAAACTTCTTCATATATTTCTTGATTCTAGAGTCTAGAGTCTGTTGAACTTGAATTGAGTCACCATAGAATAGAAAATATGGCCAACTTCAAAATATCTATCTAGATCTATCTAGCCTACATGGTCATGAAATTGATAATATTTTAAGTCTGTGTCACTTTTGTTCTGAACTAAGAAAGTGTGGTTCAACAAATATGAGCATTGGAAACTAGGCTACAGTAGAGCCCGGAAAACTCAAACTCGTCGGGGATTGGAAATAGTGTCCGAGATATCCGTCATTCGTTATTTCCGTGAAGACATTTGTGAAAGAGAGAAATAAAGAAAAAAACAAGGGAGGTTATTGAACATGGTCCGGGCTTGTTGGAACGAAACAAACAAAGCCTTCTCAATAGCATCAGACTTTACCGTGCGTTCTTTTAGTTCGGTTGGCATCCCTGTTGACTTTGTCCCGATTTTTTATGAAGGTACACAATGTTGACTTTGGCATTTCAAACTGTTTACAAATTTCAGTTTTGCTGATCGACGAGACCTAACATCTCACGTTTCTTTTCCAATGTTAGACAGTTAAGTTTTCTCTTTTCTGCCATGGTGGAGTGGACTGATGAATCGTCAATATCTTGTGAGCAATAAGTCGTGTGATACAACGCGAAAGTAGGCCCATCTCTGCGTATAACACAAAAGTCACACAATGCCTCACCGCGTTCACGCCTGACCCCCCCCCCACTTTGCTCCCAACACCCCCAACCCACATGTTCCAAGCAAAAGCCACCTTGCGCACGTGGTTTGTCGAAAGATGGGCTAACCGGTCTTTTCTGTCAATGAAAATCTAAGGGCAAAGTCTAACAACCACATGGACTGGTTCGAGATACACATGTTGGGTGTTCAAGAAGTCTGTGTCGTCAACACGAAGAAAAGATTTAAACGGGGCCGAGAATTATGTTCGACATACCTGTGAATTTGGGATAACTGGACTCTACTGTATACGCAATGCAAATATTTATATTTTTCTGATACAACTTGAAGCGAACAACTCAAGAGAACTGAAATGTAAACATGTCATCATGACTTCTAGAACTAAAAAAAGTAGTAGAGTGGTCTCCGCCTTAGAACCCGCCATTCTCGTGTTCCTGAAACTATATTATTTCTATATAATTCATCCGCTTAAAAGCCAGTTTTCAAGCAAAAAATCTGCCTAAGAACACGGTCTTCTTACCCGATATGAATTTTGTTTTTAAACAGTGCTCGCCTAAACCACCAAAAACACAGTTGCCCTGCTTTTGTTCTAGGGTTAGGCCTAGGCCATAGCCGTTGTTGAAAGCAATCCCCGTTCTCCCTGCCCCCTCCCCTCCTCCACCCCCGTATTATTCCCCTAGGCTTATTTGCGTTGATGTGTTCGGCCTATCCACTCTCATCGCTCGAAGCGTGCCGATCCAGTTCAATCACCTACCTGCGTCTTAAACCAGTCATAATTGGCTAGATCTACGCTTTGTAGTTGTATCCTGCCCTACTCTCCGACCGACACCTTCAGCATCCCCCCCACTCACCCACTTTTCCCCCCATAATCTCGATGTCGTGTAACCCCGCAACCCAGCTCTTTGTTTCGATCTACGTAGTGGAAGCCGCATCTCAGCGGGAGATTTTATGGAAGGAGCCACCAGTGTCTTGCTTTGTTTTGCGTAGGTAGGCCTAATACAGACAGAGAATTTATAAGCATGATTTTGATTGGTGTTTAGGATTTAAGTAATCCAGTCACAGATTGATTTGGTCAGTGATGACGTGCCATTAATGTGTTAGTGTCCCCCACTCGCGACCCCAGTCTGAGTTGCGTTCTTCAAGTGCAGACTTTGCTTTTCTTTGAAATCCGGCTAAGAACACGGTAATCTCGTGTCTCCTGAGTGGCGGGTTCTTAGGCGGAGACCACTGTATTAAAAGTCCTGACAGCAGTGGCACAGACTATAGAGGTCTAGATCTAGAATCTAGATGTTTTATTTGCCTGTAAAATTTAAATTCAATTATATATAAACATGAAAATGGTGTTTTAGAGCTGTTTTTACAGTCCTGTAGATATGTTCTTTTCATTCAATTCCGGTGAGTGAAATGTCGTCAAATGTGTTTAAATAGTTGATGATGTCCTGTATATACTGTTTTCATTAGATTCTGTAAGTTTTTATCTCTGTATTTCTTCAGGTTGCTGGACTCACTTTGCTGGCCATTTCTGTGTGGGCTCACATTGAAAGGGAGAGGTTCTCATTTGAAGATCTGCACTCTGTATTTGATTTTATTACAGATGTTTCCATTCTTTTCTTTTTCATTGGATGCACAATATTCCTTCTTGGGTTTTGTGGATGCCTTGGTGCTCTGAGAGAAAACACATGCTTAATAAAATTGGTGAGTAATTCTGTGAATGATTGAAATCAAGAACAAAATGCAAAGCAAAAAAAGGCTTTGTTCTTTTTTTCTTTTTTTTCCCGGTTCCCTTATTATTAAAGAAAAATTTTATCAGTCACAATTTTTTAAATCAGCCTTTGCTGAAAACTGACAGAATTTTAATCACAACTTCGTCTTAGTCCTGTCACCGCCCAAACTGGCTTCACGGACAAAATTTACCCAGTGCTTTGGAATTAAACTTTTAAAACACTCTTGACAGTATAGCATCATGTTATTTAAACTGTCAGTTTTCAGTGCAGGTAGTTCATGGTTTTATTGTACACTCTAAATGAAACACCGGTATCATCATGAAGACCCGACAAATGATTTTTTTTTCCTTCTGGATTAGACTGGGGCATTTTTTTCATGGGGAGGGGTGTTTACTTTAAACTGAAGGCACAGTAAATGATATGATGAAGGGGGACTTCAAAATATAAAAAAATTCTAGGAAAAGAATTTCAGGCTAAAAGTCTAAAGGTTTATTATGTTGTGGTTCATACTGGAGTACATCACCAATCTGATGATCTTCTGTTAAAACAAATTGTGTGTCACAATTAGGCAGAATACAATCATCAGCTAGTAGAAAGGCATAAAATGATGTACACCACATTAGGTGAATCTATTGTGCAACATTATTCAATGTGTGTCTCGTAGCTTTTAAAAATAAATGATGACTCCAAAACAATTTTTTTTGGGGGGGGGGGGGGGGGGTTTTCCC
>JBDFRD010288238.1:0-10718 GCA_039654405.1 Bullina lineata
TGTTGCTACCACACCTTACACAACTGGAAAATGGAATGTTATAGTATAAAGTAGCTGTTAAGAACTGAGAGCCATATGTATGGTGGTTGAAATGAAGCCAAAAAAAGATCTAAAGTCATCGATGAGATCAGACAAGAGGAAAAAACTGGAAGACTCAACTCTGACCTGAAATGTCCATCTGGTGGTGAGATCATTGTATGCTCTTTTGCTTCAAATGTATCTCTTATATTATGGGGTAGGGCTCATAGTCCCTTATGTTTTTTGTGAGATAAAGCAGAGGATAAAACAGGTAAGAAATTACTGGGAGCTGTCAGAAATTACGATTTACAGGCAATTGGGGCTAAAGTATTGCAAGAACGCAATGAATATATGCTTTTAAATCTCGCTGCCCTTGCGTTCATTGATCTCTAGCATTATCTTTGTATGTGGTAATATAACTCTTTTGGGTCCTCTTTTACTGTGAGTTCAGCTCGTGATTACTCCAAGCTTCAAATGGGGTTGGCATGTCTGATAGTGTGCAAGGCCAGAGGAAAAATCAGACTACCTCCCCTAGAGATTCAAATCAAAGCAAAGAAACAAGGAACAAAATAAAAGTGGGAGTGAAGATTTTGAGCTTGTAACTGCTCCCAAGAATAGTCATATTGATGGTAGAGATTGTTGGGAATCAGCGGTGTTTCCTTTTGGATTTCAATGATCAGAACAGTTTAAGATCAAGCATAGTTGTACACTCAGAAGCATTCATTCTGAGTAAAATTGATATTTTCTGAGATCAATGAGAGCTCAACAGATGAAACGTACAGCCCTACCTACTACTCTTTCTTTGCCTTTTTTAATTCAGCACAGAGCATAAGCCATCAACAAGATATTATTTTTTTATGTCCTTTGCACAGTTGAGAAATACTTCAAAATGATGAGTCCCCTCAACTGAACTGGATATGAATTAAACATTCTCATCATCAAAATGAAAGCTAATGTCCCATAGGGATTCACATATTCTCATGAAACTAGCAGTAATGAAAGAAATGACGACTATTACCAATGATAATAGAAAGAGAGCACCGGGTGTTGTAGGCAAAAAAGAAATGCGTAATAAATGAATAAATGTGCTTTAATTAACTAGGCAGGATTGTCTGTTGTGTGACTTGTGGAAGGACATTAGTGCTTTTGACTTGGAGTCACTGAGTCCGTGTCAAATCCTCAAGACGAATGTAGTGCATCTTTGGGAGAGATGGTCAAAGGCATTTTTCTCCAGCTGACCAAGCTTTGAAAATGGTACCTGGCTTGAGAAAGAGATAGAACTTGTTACTGTGCTGATTTGCAGTGCGTATAAAAATGACAACCCTTCTTTGTGGTCTGTTGGAAGTTGAGGGTAAAAAGTAATGTTATGGCAGTGGCTGAATGCTCCTAATCCAAGGGTCCAGGGTTCAAATCCGGGAGGGGACCATGTTGTGCCCTTGGCAAAGACATTTTACACCTTTTTTCCTCTCCTCACCCAGGTCCAAATTGGGTACCCGGCGTATTCTGCTTGGGAAGTAAGCCTAGACAGACTTGTGCCCTGTGTAGGAGATGATGTAAAAATCAAATAGCTTCACGATCACGCTACCTAAACCGGGATAAGCTCTGGCTCTATGGGCTTCATTGGCCTTAAAGGAACTTACTTCTTTTAATATGGCTTCCTAGGGATGTTGAAATGAAGTCTGCAGGGTGGAGTTCCTGTTATAAACCCATTTTTATTCTGTATATCAGAGACCAACTGTCTGATAGTTTACCTCACTGTATATCAGCAAAACATAACCGCATAATCAATGAACTCGCGTATGAAGCATATGTAATAAAATTAAAACTCCTAATTTAATGTTAGTTGTTCTAGTTCAAGTAACAAAATGTTTTGGTCAACAATTTTAACCTTTCAGGATTTTGTGGAGAAGAATATCAAGATCAGTCAGAAGGCAAACAGTGACCGCGGCTTTGGATTTATCCTGAATGGTGGCGTTGACAAAGGAGAACCCTTTTCTGTCAGCAAAGTCACTTTAGGTTAGTTCTCCATTGTAACAGCAGAAACTTTTTCTGTTAGTAAAAATATGATTATGTTTGTCTCAGTAAAAGCCAGAATAACATCATTCAGATCAACTGTGCAAGTTTTATAAAAGAAAACCATCTTTTCATAGCATATTAAGTTGTTTTCCAAGTAATGTTCATCATCATCATCATCATCATCATCATCATCATCATCATCATCATCATCATCATCATCATCATCATCATCATCATCAGTCATCATCATCATCATATCATCTTCATCAATAATAATTGTTTTTTGCTTCATCTTCTTCTGCTTCTCCTCTTTTCATCTTTGCTCGATCCTCCTCCTGTTGCTGGACTTGACTGAGTATGAGTGTGAGTGTGCCCTACTTTTGACCTGTCCTGGGATGTACTTATGATTGATGTGTGACTGTCTGCCCTTTCGAGCCCCTTCCTATTTCGTTATGCCCACATCTAGTCACTTCTTTCTCCTTGTGATGAATGTTTGTGGATTTATTCCAGTATGTTGCACTTTTTCTGTGACAAGACAGCTTTTTGTTTCATAACTCCTGTTAGATCTTTCTTAATGTGCTGTGTGGTTTCCGCTGATCATGAAATTTAGTAAGAGTAGACTGTTTTCTGCCTTAGCTGAAGGATTGACTGGTATAGCACAGTACTTTAGGAGATGAGTGCTGTTCAGATGGTGTGAAATATTTGGATCCTGTTTTGTCATACAAGAAAAGGATGTTTTTTCCCTTCAAATTTCATTGTGATGTAGAAGTGATTCTAGATTATTTTGTATGAATTTTCAAAAACAAGTGTGTTATGAAGTCAAAAGATATAACATGTTACTTAAGGTTATCATCATCATCAGTCATTATTAATTTAGTTTAAGATTCATGGAAAAAAATAGATATGGAAATATGCCTTTATTTAACCTCAAAATCTATATTATATTATCATTTTGATATGTGTAATTTGACACACACAAAAAATGAGAACCTTTCATTGACATCTCAGAAATAAATTCCGTCTTTATTATTTATTCTTGCTCATTTCAGGAAGTGCTGCTGATGTCTGCGACCTGAAAACTCAAGACAGGGTGCTTTCAATCAACGATTCAGAAATCAGCCACATGACATCCAATGAAGTAGGAGACATGGTTGCAAAGTCTGTGTCCACAGGATTGATCAACATGCGAGTTCAACGGGCACTGAGTGAAGGTGACTTAAATAACTTTACTTGATAGCCATTGAGAACTGCTTTTGCAAACCTTTCTTACTTTGACTAGAATGTAGGGCATTTTTGTGAGTCACAATAATTGTGGGCTGAAGAACTGAAGAAAAACAAACTAATTAGTTCAGTGCATTAGAAACAATTTTAATACTAAACATTTATGGCATCGGATTTTCTAATTACATGTTACTCCTGAAAAGGAGTTAGGGTTAATATATGCTGCAAATAACATTCAAAACGGTATCCATATTAAAATTTTTAAGACTTGAAAGATACATTTTTAATGTACATTTAATATCATTTTAAGTCGTAAAAGTTGAAACAGAAAAAAAACAACGTATAGATGCTATTGATGTACATGTACTCCATTGATCTCTTTTATGTTATAGGCCTGAGTTTTTATAATTTGTTTATGCTTGATATGTAATTGTTGTTACCAGCAGGGACTATTTTATGAGTCACACTCCCACTTGTCAATGTGTAGTTAGAGTGCGACGTCTTTGCCTCACTGCATTAGTTTTGATTCTTGCAAGTATTATTATTTCTATGTCGAATACCGGCACTGTGAAGTGAGAACGCTATGAGGCCGAGAATGGCAATGTGATTTATTATATTTTTTTGTTTTCAAATAAAATAAATCATTCACGACCTGTGTGTGCTGTGTAACTTGAGTTTTTTTGTGATCCTTTGCCCAGATGACTTGGATGAAGAGGATTTCACTGAGTCTAGTGATGAAGGCGAGGAGGACCTCCAGACTTTGACTCCACAAAATTCCATAGATCAGCAGGTACTGTAAATAGACTTGACTTGATTTCTTTCTTTAGCGTTGGTTTTCCAGTCCTGTTGCTGTCAGGTCTAATGTCGCCGACAGAGTTATCAGACTTGCCTGTTTCTAATAGCAAAATAAATATTCAGTCAGCAAAGCAAATTGAATGAAAAGGTTTTAGTCTTTTTTTTTCAACTAAAAAATGAATCCTTCTTTCTTTTAGATACTTTCCAACTGGTTGCTTCTACTATGCCAAAGTTTTTTCTTGCAACAAGTTTTTAAAAATAAGTTCAGAAAAGCCGTGAAAGCTTCTCCAAAAATATTTATATACAAAAATACTACTGTATTTAACCTTAATTCTAGGACCTGTTTGGAACTGTTTATCACTATGAATCAATCATTAATTCACGGTTGATTACACAAAATAACATTATTTGAAATTGTTCAGAAATAAATCTGCATCCCCATTGAAAATGTGAAAGCTATGTATTGTATAAAGATATCTTTTCTCTAAACTTCCTTTGAAAAAAAAAAGAGTGAAAACTCGACCCTGCAAAGTCAACTGAATGCTGAGAGAAAATGGCTGGAACTGCAAATGTCAGGCCAGTTTGACCAGGAAAGAAACGATCGAACAAATGAGGTAAGTTCTATATGCAGTGAGCGCAGAGATGCTGAAGACGATTTAAAAAAAAATTAAATTTAGTTCATCCGATGTGTTTAGTTCCTTGTTTGAGTGGAAAATTAAATGGTATATTATGGAATACAGGACTGATGTGTTTTTCGCAATTTTATTTGTTTTGATTTTTTTTTTAATTTCTATATCACTCTTAATTTCATAAATACTTGAGCAGTTGGATACTTGACTTATCAATGTTTGTTCACACTCCGTAGATGCACTAGCACTATATTTTTTTAATCCTATGGATCCAATTGAACGGATCCAACAATGATGTCAAATTTGATGCATGCAGAAACTCTCTGTGCAGAGCTGCACTTTTCTTTCCTTTCATTGACATGCTTAACTTTTTGGGCTGAGTTTTCTTTTGAATGCATTATTATCTCACAAGAAAGATGGTATCAGTGTGATTCTACTGAATTGGATCCTTCTCTCCTCAGGGTCTCTCCCCTCCCCAAACACCTGCTGTGGAATCAGGCCATCATGTCCAGGTGGAGTCAAGGGAGACGATTACTCTGCAGAGGCCCCAGGACCAAGGGATAGGTATGTTCATTTGATATTCATCGCAGATATTTTTTTATAAATTTGAAATTTGGTAGTAATTTTTTGTTGTAAATTGTTTTGATATTTTTTCAAATGGTGAAATTTCTTTTGGTTACTGCTGATTTTTTAAACAGTTTTGTATTTGAATAAAAGAAGGCATGGCATTTAAGACAAACAGGACACAAGCACAGAACAAGAGAGGTGTAAAAGAATATATTGAAGCTTTTAATCCTTTATGACTTTCATTCGCTTAACAACTTCCGTAAGAAGCATTAGCATTTAAAATATTAGTGTTTTACTTTCTTACAAACAAGAGATTGTTTTTATAAGAAACTTAGATATCTAATTTAAATGTTTAGCAATTGAAAATAAAAAGCTTAACGGGGAATCATCTCCACCAATTTGAAATAAAAATAAGAAAATTACTAGAGACTTTTCGGACGGAAATACCCACAAAAGCAAAATCAATTTTCTAATAACTGTAATGTAATAAATATAACTCAAATATTTCAGCAGAAAGGGAATTGCCGTCCCCAAGTTCTGATGTGAAAAATTCTGCCAGTTCCTTTGGCACTGTAGAAGAGGACGGCGCTAGTGGAGGAGGACCTCCCGCAGTGCTCAGGAAGTGGCAGCGTCAGCGACCTAAGGAGGAGTACACATTTGAGTCAGATGCTAACTCTAGCACCTCTTTGTCCCCTCTCTATAGGAAGATTAGTCTGAATGCATCTTTGCCACGGCGGGACAGTGATGGTGAGCATAAAGTGAAAAAAGCAGAATTTTTTACTTTTATTGTTTATTCTTTGTTGTTGAGTTCTAGGAGTTGCTCATTTTGAATCTTGTAAACTCATTCATGCTCATATTCACACAAAATACTATTGTCTTCACTTTTCATTATTGCACAATGCCATCCAACATGAATGTTTTTCTGAAGTCACTGTATATATACTTAAAATAACCTCTTTGGGGGAGAAGGAACTAGGAATACAATAGTAAATATATAATGAATTTAATAGGTTTTGCTCTATGAATCAATAAATGGATAAACAGTGTTTGTTTCTCTATACTCCATTTCAACTCTTCTCTGTGATTTTGTGCCATTCCAATTTTATAATGTTCAGTGGTGTGTTTCATTCCAGTGTGCTACATTCATGAATTTACCTCTTGATGTATCATTTTTCTCCATTTCTTTTTTTATTTTAGTTTTTGTTTGTGTAGATTGAATTTCCCATTTTATTGAATTCATAGATCTAAAGTCTCCAGCTTCATCATAACGTGGTCCATCATGTGTATGTGATATATTGTCTCCCCTTTCCACATTGTCTTCAGATAACAGCCAGAAGCCAGCTTTAAGATCTATAAGACCTTGGGATGAAATGCAAGATGAATGGACTAAAAAGCAGGATATGGAGAGACAGGTATGGGGCAATGGCTGTTTTAGACATCACAATGTACAGAGTGCAAAAATCAACGTACATTGATTGGTATTTTTAAAGAAATAGGAATATTCTTTTTTTCCTTTATCATTTTTTAAAATTATTTTTATTATTTTATTTTTTAATGCAGTGTTCTGATAATTTTTTTGGAGAGGTGTTATTTCTGTTTCAATTATACGCTTAGACTTGTTTTAATTAGTGCATTGTCAATTTCAGATATTCTGTTTTAATGTAGACAAATAGACAAAATCAAAAATTGTTTTATTGCTCAGCGAAGAAACAAAGTGATTGTCATCAAAATGTAGACCGAAGATAATCTTATGATCTTTGAAGGTTTTTTGCATGGTAGTTGGTGTGTTGTTGCAAATGTGCATATAGCTCAAAATAATATGTTAGTTATGAATTAGTGAATAAGACAATTATTTGACATTTTCTTGAAAAAAAAATCTGTAGCATCATTTCTGTCTTCATTTTTTAAAAAATAATCAGTGCCTGTTGCAAATGTGAATGATATTTTGCATGAAAAGAGAATTCCTATGCATGATGACTTAGTGAAAAAGCAAAGAATATATAAAACATTATTTGAAAGAAATATTGGTATCATACATTTTCTTAATTTGAAAAAAACGAAAATTAATTTGATGAAAGAAGAAATGCACAAACCACCCATTGTGGGTTACAATTTGCCGTGACATTGTTTTGCATGTTTGAAATTAGTAATGCCTTGAACCTATTAATCTTTTTAAGTTTTTCAAATATTTTGAATTAACTTGTGTTTTGACATGTTGAACTTCCAGGTATGCTGGACTACTTCTAAATTTTCCATGTATTTATGGAGTAGAATGCATGTATAACATTGTCTAAAATGCATGATTTGTTTCCCTTCTGTATGTGTGCAGTCTAATCATCAGGAGCATAGTGACCCCTCTGCTGATGTTGAACAGGTAATATTTCTACTAATGACCTTACTTTCAAATTAAATTGAGCTTTACTTTTCAAACACTCTCGAACTTTGTTTTTCCTAGTGTATCTTATATCAATATCTTCAATGAACAACTCCGATTATATACATTGTCCTATATTATCCTCTGCACTCAAATATTCATCTCTTTTGGTAGTACTGTTTAAAACCTATCAAATAAATTGCACAACTTTGTAAAAAAAATATGGATGGGTTTTTTTTTACCTCAGTTATTCGGGGAAAATGTGGACTAGGCTTTTTTTAAGATTGAAGGATTAAAAACCTCATCGATAGAGTGAAATTTATAAGCCACTGTTTTAAGAAGTAAGCACTTGGAATATGGATCTCTTCTATTTTTAAACATTATAATTATACTCAGAAAGATCTTAGTTCAATGAAGATAAGTATAGTTTTGAACTTGTGTTTATTCAAATCATGAAAAACTAATTTAGAATTCCATTACCTCCCCTTTGCTTCACTTGTGTATTCTTATTAATTTTTCCCCTTTTTCTTTATGGTTGACTTTTTTTTCTTACCTGTTTATAAACTCCTTTTAATACTTGCATGGTATGTATATTGTGTTTCATTGGTTTTTTATTTAGAATGGACATGAATAACTTACAACTCATATTTCACAAGTGTATCCTATGTATTTATCCTGTAATGAAGGCTGAGTTTGAGAGAAAGCAGGAAGCAATGCAAAGAGCTTATGAGGAGGAGCTGAAAAAGGCAGAGACAAAGGAAGAGGAAAGGCGACAACAGGTTGGCACTTAAGAGAAGAAAATAATCAAGAAAAGAAAATATGCGTGGAAATGATGGAAAATGGAGATTGACATTCAATGTTTCATTTGGTCCTGACTTTTGGGGAGGGGAGGGGAGGAGAAATAAAAAAAATTATATTTTTAAAATTGTTTTTTTGACGTGTTTTGTTATATTTCTTTGTTCTACATATCTAATGGAAAATTATTTTAATGTTTGGATGGAAAGAGCAATAAGAAAAAGGATGAAAGATTCAAGACAAGACGATCAGACCAAGTAGGGATATCAGAAGCAACAACAGTAAAATTGGTTTGTCATTAATGCTTTCTCTTTATATGAGCGATCTAAAAAAATAGTGATATTCAGCAATCGGAGGAGTTCACGTTGCTGATATATATTTTTGGTCTTTGGTGTATATCATATGTGTGTTATAATGGTACTAACATTGGTGTTTATTCAGCTTTTGTTTAGCTAACTTTGTAAAAGTATATATTTATTTTCTTATAGGATCATCTTTCTCTTCTTGGTAACAAAAGAGAATTATTTTTCTTATATATATATATATATCTATGAGAACATAATCTACACACAGCTATCTTTGAGATCATGAAAATAGGATGAAATGCAACACTAAGTTTCTGACCGTGACATTAACATTTCCTTCCAGGAATTAGAGCATTTACAGCCTGAGTTGGACAAGGCAAAAGTTTTAGAAGAAAGACGAGCTGAGAGACGGGCTCGTATTCATCAAACGGCAGCAGCTACGTCAGCACCACAACAAACACCAACAGCTGCACAACAACAGTTATACTCAACTCCTGGAGACGCCCAAGCTCCAGAAAACAAACATGTCACCTCCATGACCTTCAATGTTAATAACCCTCAAACGTTCCAAGTTGAGGAGAATGCAGTTTTTGGTCGTCCTTCAGAGCAGGGGGTAGAGAGATCCAACATCATCATCAACCCTCGTAACCAGCAGGAAAGAAGGTGAGCATGTTCAATCATTTGAGATTTATGGTATAATAGCATCACTTCACTTCACTTCACTTGTCCCATAACCCTCCGGGGTCATGGGGACATTCCATTGTTGAACACTGCCCCAGCTGTTTCCACTTGTGACAGGTATCGGCATAGATTGGTTTATGGCGAAGGTTTCTCCTGTCCACTTCGCAACGTTGTCTATCCATCTCTTCCTTTGTCTCCCTCGTAAAGTCTTTTGGGGTATTATTAACTTGAGTCAGGTGATATTGAATAAATGTTCAGTTTGTCTCTGCTAGATAGTTCTGCAGTGGTGAAAGAGTTTTCTTGCATATGATGGTGAACTGGTGATGTGTGCAGTATTCCCAGCACAATCCACGTCATCATAATGGCTCCAAAGTGGCCATTAGAATTAGTTCCCCCTCTCCTGTGTTTAGATGTCATCTTTGTCTCCAGTCTCTCACTAGCAGGGAAAGAAAAGGAGGCAATAAACAACCTCATAAAGCTGCCTTTCCCAGCATCGGCAGAATATATTGATACCTCTTTTCTTATCTGATTGAGGACAAAAAAAGGTGTATGAAGTTTCAGAGTACTCCTTGCACAGGATTCAAACCTTTAACTTTAGCTTTATGTAACAAGCTAGCCACTGATACAACATGTTGTAATCTGTGAAAGATTAAAAAAAATTTGATAGGAACAGTTTGTTGATATATTCATATTTTTTTTTTTTTTATGCCTTTGAGCATATCTAATGTTTCTCTATTCTCGTTTTTTCTGCCATCCACTTTTGATGAATTAGGTCTTCGAGATAAAAAAATATTATATTCTGGATAAATAAATAAAATATATAACCACTGAAGTGAATCAGTGTGTCGTGTAATCTGCTCACAAATACATTGTTCATATAAATGATTGCATCATACTTCAAATGAGTTGAAACATTACAGAAGGCCATGAAAGTTATTTCAGCACAACAGATTACCTCCTTCAATCTTTACATCATCTTCAGACAGGCACGTTATGGGTAGCAATCTTACAGTCGTAAAAAAGTGAATCACACTACTGACAGATGTACATCTTCCATTACTTTTAATGCCGTATATTTACTCTTGTCGCCTGTGGACAGAGCACATTCTGACAGGCCTTTGATTCATACAGTTCTCTGGCTACAAACCTTTTGAATGATATTTTGGCAGCCCGTGATAGCTATCATTTTGGCATAAACTAGTGATATCCATGATCCTTTTTTCCCTTTGAAAACAAAACTTAATATTTCCATTTGTTCCTTGCAGAGATGGTTATTCACCTGTGCAGTTTCAAGTGAAAGTTGCTCCTGTTCCTCAA
>JBDFRD010288460.1:0-33647 GCA_039654405.1 Bullina lineata
TCCGTGTAGGCTAATGTTTCCCGTGCGTTCACATGTTCTTTTTGGAGCCAGCGGAGGAGTTTCCCATTTGCATCTCTCTTTGTTTCCAGTGAACCTACGACACAATACTCTTAATTTTGTAACACAGAATGACATCCCGTGCGAAGCCGGGTGCCCAACTAGTTTAATTATATTTTATATTGCCTATGTCCCTTTCCTAAACATAAAATCATGACATTTCTTGTCAAAGGAACGTTGTGGAGAGATGATTGTTGGCTGATGAACTGAGAAACTTGAGTTGTTTGAGACATCATTAACGAATATGAATTTATTGTTCATTTTTTAAATTCTTTTTTGTGTAATGTCAAAATGTTTCTTTATTGCTTTCTTTTTAGACCTGAGGTACTCCATCACAAATTCGTCTTTTTTGTCATCTGAATACAGGGAAGAGAAAAGAGAAAGTATCAAGGTGACGTGGAGACACAACTAAAAAAAAGAAACAGGATTGAAAAGGAAGTATAATTAACTGACCCAGCAGTGAGAGTGCCAAATGAAGGTGAAAGAACACAGAATCAAGAAGGAAGAAAAGATGTATTTGTCTTCAAATGATTATCTTCACGAGTCTACTTATCACCAAATAAAGCAGGGCAGTTGAAAATTGAAAGAAATTAGCTCAATGAAAATGGCAAAACAAAAGGTCAGACTAGTTCCAAACGTATTGACCTTGTCTTTCCTTTGGAATAAAACTAGTATGACCGAGAGAGGAACAGGGCCTCTGGGCAAAGCATTGTTTCTAAGTAAGAGGCTGTCCAAGCAAAGCAGCAACGCAGCTGCTTCGATCGTCTGTGAAAGATGGAAAGAGCCATACTACTACTACTATCAGAACATGCTTGTGCACATTTTGCAACCACTTAGGGAGAGGAGAAATAATGTAAAGTAAGAAAGAACATACAAGTGGGACCGGAACGGCCAGGATTCCCCATGACTTTCTGGATGTCAGTCTTGCCATTCAACCATGACGCTACGATAGTCTTTGTGCAAAAATACATGTAATCAGTACTTCCCGACTCTGAGTCATGCAAGTGATCTATGAGTGACAGATGTGAATATATTATGCGTTTCACTAATAAAATAAATCAACATAACTCTTTCAAGATTGAGTGTGGTTCCTCACGTTATTTGTACATGTTGTATTTTAGCACTGTTGGTTTTGCGGCTGAATAGACTTTTTAACATACTGTTTTCTATGACCAAACTTTTGTCTATTCACTTGCCCACAACTAGTGGGCTCAATCCAAGCAGTGAAAGGGCAAAACTGAGTTGGTAAATAGAGGCCATGCAGGTCTTGGGGGTAACACAAAGTTAGAGAAGCAAGTATTTATCTTCCTCAAAAACAATTAGAGTGTGTCAGATATCAGCAGGTTACATCTTAATTATGTTTGGACAGTTATTACTATGGCTGAAAAGCGAACTAGCGCAGAATGTACGAGTACATGGTAATTACGTTGCCAATTTGAAAACAGGTTTGTTTGTTACGTCAAGTAGACCTGGTAAGATCACATCCTTCTAATAGTTCGAAGCTCATTTTTTTAATTGCTATAAACAGTGAAACCTTTGTTATAACGTAACCTGTGTTAAGTAATAAAACTTATCTCTTGAGTTGCTTCCTGTGGTTCTTAAATATTTGTCTACTGGCATTCATTGTCTTATGCTTTGCATGCTATACAGAAAGCCTGCCACCACAACTTTCACAAACTATTGTCCCATTAACAAAGATTTGATGTGTACAAAGTATCAAACTTTAGATTTTTTGACAACCGCTCAAAGAAAGGCCTTTAATTAGAAGTCTGCTGCTGAATACTTTGTTGTTGTTGTTTTTTTTATTTATTCAAGCAAGTCCCGACAATGATAAAGATGAAAACTTTAAAAGAAAAGCACAAAAGTTTTCAAAATAATTTCACTTTTATTGTAAAGTTAAAGTAAAGTAACTTTATAAATTCAAATGAATAAAAGTGTTGCACTGAATAGAATATAGACATGAAATAAGTAAAAGTAAGGTTTATTTTAGTGATTCCCTACTGAAACTCATGTTGGCAAAGTGCATACATTGATAATATATATAAATAAATCCTTCAGCATATTATATAGCATTTCACAAGAGGCTTACTTTGGCAACTAAGAAATAATATTCGTCTCACACATCCCATCTTTAATGTAGGCCTCACATATTTGTTTAATGAGTCAACTATTAGATCCAGGTAATTACATGAAAGTACCTTAAACTAAATACCTTCAACCTATACTCAACCTGTTAGTCGTCAATTGATGAAAGGTTCTCTTTCTTTTTTTTTTCAAATAATGTTTTAGAATTAATAGATGAGTGACTTGTCCTAATAATTGTGCATCAGAAAAGTCAGAAAATAATATTGTCTGATCAAGGAAGGAGAAAAAGGAAAGTTGGGGGAAAGCAATGCTACTAAGATGAGGGAAAGAACCACGGTGCCACTATGAGTATGAGGTTAAAGTTGGAGAAAAACCATCAAAGTGTTCCAACTGTAATATTTCATTATTTATTAATAAGAACATTATAGCATACCAAGACCATTGCACAATATCGAATTCAACTGATGCTCATTACATTCATCGCATTTCTCTCCCTCTTCCCAAATCTCTCCAAATGTGTGGTGTATGAGAGAACTTTCACAATGATCAAGTTTTCCTGTTTCCTGTTTTTTCCAGAGCCAGATGTTCTGGAGGCAACGGCCATTTTTGACTTTGAGGCCCGTTCTCAACGAGAGCTCTCCTTCAAACGTGGAGACGTGCTTGTGCTCTACAGCCAAGTATCCGCGGACTGGTGGGAAGGATGCTTCCATGGGAAGGAGGGTCTGATTCCAGACAAGTATATCTCCCACAAGAACTTGTAAGTACTTGAAGTCACAGCAATATGTAAAGGAAGGCTCCGAACTGTGGCAGTAATGATCACAGAACTTTGTTAGGAAGAGCTTTTTTTTTTTCATTTTCCCTTCTAACTGTATGCTTTCTTTAACTTGATTCTCGCTTTAACTGTTCAATGGCAATTTTAACTGTTCTTTATTTATTTCTATGACAACTTTTGTGGATAATTCTGTACTTGGAAACATTTAATCCTCGGCAGGCTATTTTTTTCAATTTTTTTTCCAAGAAAAACATATGCCATGGAAATATAGTACTTTTTAATCTGTAGTGGACTTAGACACAAATGGATATGACAGGTAGCCTGATTTTGTGTGTTCTGCTATTCATAGAAAACAGATCCATTGATTATAAAAGCCTGAAGCTTTTTCTTTCTAGCTATATTAATCTCTGTGTGTAAGCACCTTTTAAAAAATGTCGATCCAAACATACAAATAGCTATGGCCTCAAAAAAAAAAAGTTCTTTCCCTGAAAAATGCACATATTCACAAATTATACCTTTCGAGTGTCTCGGTGCTCAGTAAAAACTTTGTGATAATATGAATTGTGGTTCAATTGCCACAAAGGTACTGGTATGTTTAAAAAAAAGTTTTTTTTAACTTTAATATAATGTGGTTTGAAATGCTTGTGAGAAATGGCAATTCGTGCATTTCTGATAGCCCATTTCACACAAACATTTTCCCCCAGAAAACGGTGTATTTTACATTTTAAAAACTCCTACGTCTTTTTCTCTCTCGTCTTTTCAAAAATCTAGGGATGACTCAAAGAGCCAGCACAGCCACGAAGAAGAGAAGAATCTCATGACCACCAGCATGACTCTTCCCTCACGCTCTTCCCGTCAGCAAATTAGTGAGGACTCGGGTCTCGATTCAACAGACAAGTCTCTCTCTCAGCCCAACGTGGCGATCCGGGAGACAGATATCCTGGGAGTGGATGCGGAGTTAACTCCCCCTCCCACACCGCGGGGAAGTCTGCTGAGCACTGGGAAGGATGGAAACTCCAGCGTGAACAGCTCCAGTACCGCTCTCAGCGAGTTGACGCCCATAGAGGAGGGAGCAGAGAAGGAGAAGGAAAAGCCTGTGGTGAAACCCTCGCCAAATGCCTCCCCAAACCCTGGAGTGAAGTCAGCGATACTCTCCACGTCCCTCATGTCCACTTTGCCAGTCAGTCTGGCATCGAAGAGTGCTCCGCCTGAGAAAGACAGCGCGTATCTTAAAAACAGGAACGACGTCAAGTCGGAGGTTGGTAATAATGCAGGAACTACGCAGGTGACTTCCTCAGATTCTACGTCAGAGGACCTGAGCGTGGATATCGACACGGCACTGGAAGAAGTCATGGCGGGGCTGAAGTCTCTAGAAATGCAGCAGAAGCAGGATAAACGAATGTCGCTGCCGGCGGTCAAGGTGAAGCAGACTCCCAAACACACACCTGACCTTGTGCTTGACCTTCCGGAGGATGACGGCGGCCATCATATGTCCAAGGAAATGACGGAACCGGACAGCCCCACCATAAGTGCTGCTGAAACCTTCGCCAAATCCAACCAGGGCACGCTGAAGAAAGCAGCCCCACAACCCCAAGGCGTTCGTGGGGTTGGAATCCATGACGCGAGCTCACGGCTAAGCGTCTCGTCTGAACCCGGAGACCTAGCAAGGTCCAGGGATGTTGGCATGGGTTTGATGATGACCACATCGGCCCAGCCCCCGCTCTCCACCTTCTCCATCTCGGGGCTCAAAAGGGCTCAGAGTTCCCTGCCCAGCAAGGGAAAAGCCGTGGACTCCCACACCATTATTGATCCCGCTATACCTGCCACATCCTCTTCCTCCTCCTCCTCTCCTCCGATCTCAACCTCGGCCCCTACTTTCACGCCAGCCCCTCTTATTTTCACCCCACCGCCCAGCTACCTAGCGTCTACATCTCAGGTTCCTGTGCCTCCCCCTGCTCCTGGCTCAGCGGTGGGCTCACTTCCGCCCCCTGTTGCTCAAAAACCCAAGCCCCCTATGAAGGTGAAGCCTCCAGTGATGAAGAAACCAGCTTCCAGATCTGAAATGCCTTCGTCTGTACAGCCCCCGCCTTAAAAGAGTGGCAACAAGGAATCTTCTCTGAAGAAATGAGGACATTTCATGTCTTTGAGTGTGGTGGTTGATAACCCAGAATTGTTATTATCAGCAAAACAAAGGAAGTTTTATAGAAAAATTGAACATTACCTGTACTTTCCATATCATAACGACACTGGCTTGTCTCCCTGCATGTTTCCGCTTAAGCATAATTTTTTCTCTTCCTCTCTTCTCTCTATCTCTCTCTACCACTCTGTATCTCTTTCACTCGCTCTCTGTCTGTCTGTCTGTCTCTCACTCTCTCTCTCGCTTTCTCTCTTGTATAAAGGTGCTCAATATACAGTTTACTGAAGAGAGTTCTGTCTTTCACACCAGAGTAAGTTTTCATTTATCTGGACTGGACTGAACTGACTTGCCTTTGCCACTTTGGGCAAAAAAAAAAAAAAGGCAAATGTTGAAAACTACAGCAATCAATTTTTTTTTCCGATAGAGGAAGTATATTAACTTCATTGCATTGCAAAAGACATACTTTATTTTGCTTGCAAGTGTGTGTGTGCGTGCCCATGTGTGAGAGAGGAGAATTCTCCTAAAGATTTTACCTGCATGTTTTGGTAATTTATTTGTCATTGTCATTTCTGCTGGACAGTCAAGAGAAGAGATGCCATGAAATATTTCAGCATTATTTTTTTCTCTTGTATTTCTTGATTCTGTAATGTAAATCGGTGTGAATGAGAAAGAATGCTTGAATTAATCTAAGAAAAATATCAAAGCAATCGATAATCCTCTTTTTTTCTTTAGTTATCATTTTTGTCAGATAGGGATGCTTAGGAAAATTTAGATTATTAGACATCACAAAATAAAGAAAGAAAGACATAAATATCAGGATTCAGTAGAAACTTTCTTTGGAATGGTAATCCTACTTTATGATCTCATCCATTTACTTTTGCACTTGACTTGCACCAAAAGTCTTGATTTGAATAAACTAGAAGAGAAAGATGCAGAGCATGGTATGGTTATAAGAATAATTTTTGTTTTTCTAATTTCCAGACATCTATTTTCTATATCAATTTTTATGTCTAGGTGCATTGCAAATTCCAGTTCTAAGGAGCACATAATTGTACACATTAAGTAGGCCAAGTTGATTACCAAGTTTTACACATTCATCAGTATTACCTCTATTACCTTCATGAGAAGACAAATATCACCAAAATTTGGTCCATCCTATCCAAAAGATCATTGTTGATCACATGCACGGGCATTAGACATAAATTTAAGTGAGTCTGTTTGGGAACAAAAGAAGGTGCCACTTGCCACACCCAAAGCACTGAATGTTAAAATGCAAAAAGGCTTTATTTTTCTTTCTTTTTTTTTGGTTGCTATCACTAAATGTCTTCCAGTTTCTTGTCTCTTGTGATTTATGAGAAAGTATCTGAATAAGCACTGCACTAAACTTGAGCTATCACCAACAGACCAAAAAATTCTTTTGATCCATATATAACCAAATAAGTTTTGTTTTCTTAAGATTTGTTCCTGATTCTAGATGCTTCTAATACCAACAGTTGTCATTTGAAGTCAGAGGATCTCACGTCCGTTGAATTTCTCCTTAAAAGTCATACATGTATCATGAATCACTTTTATTAAACAAGTCAATTCTGCAAAGGCCTTTGGAAAATATGCTTTATGGGAAGTCAGCACTTCATTTAAGATTGCCCCTTTTGTTTGACCCTTTCTCTCTCAGGTAGCTGCATGCTAGCTGGTCTGATATCGTCGACGGAGTTGACCCTTTCTCATGAATTATTATTGTATATATATGAGTGTCTTTGTTCCCATATTTTATTTTAAACTATTTTTTTTCCAAGTGCATATTCCTCCCTCTGCCCCATGCCCACTCTTTTTTTTTTTTTAAAACTCTACTTCTGTGGCATACTGCAGAACAAACTTTCTTAGGCACTGACAGGAGCATGAATTAGTAAATTGTTGTAGATACTGAAGAGTTTCTCAAATCCATGAATAAAGTGATTAATAGCTTGTCTTCTTTTTCTTCATTTCTCCACTACTAATTTAGAGGAAGTCCTGATTGCAGGTGTTTTTCAACCCATAATGTGATTTTCTTAGACTGCCTACATGCAAAGTTGAGACTGTGACTGCCAGTACCGTCTCGTACCGGTCGTTTTTGTCCTTTCTCCATTGCTGTAGGACTTTTTCTCTTCCCGCCTGCGCTTAGTAGTTTTGAAGTGAAAGTCAGTGTGCGCAGGCTGATCCTACTCTTTAGGCCTGGGATCCTTCCACAGTGGTTCAGCAGACTCAGATAGCTGTCAGGCTGTAGGTTTTACATCAGAGTGTCCTTCTCCTAGACTGGTTGCCATCCAAGGCAAATGTGAGCCCAGTCTGCCTCTTTAACCCATAATAACGGACTGACTGCACCATATGTAACCATTTGTACCATTTTCATAGCATCCCCAACCATTCAGGTAGCTACCTTCTCTGCATTGTCACCACAGAGTGATGTACGTTTATAGGTAGAAATTGGGAATTTGTTAATATTGCCCATCTATTGACACTTACCTACTGTTGTACAATTTTAGACTATCAGAGGATCTTTAACGTGCTTAACATACGCAGGATCTCTGATTTTATAGCTCGTATCCAGTAAAGCTCAACATTCAGATTCCGCAGTGCCCAGTTTGAGTCGGGGTTGAATAAAGATCAACAAGTTTGCGGAAAAAAAATCCACCTACCACTGGTGGGAAGGAGCTTGGACCCATGTGCTCAGTAAGCAAACGCCCTACTGACCCAGCTATTGTGTCCCCTTATACATGTAGTTTATAAAATAAGAGAGATGCAGACAAAGATCTTAAGTGGAATTTCTCAACAATTATTCTATGTGCAGCTGCTGTGTAATTGAATTAGGGAATGGCTCACAGTAGTATGACCAATTTTCAGCTGGGACAATTTCCCAAACGCACACACACAAACACATGCTCATTGTGTCTCTCTCCCCCCCTCTCTATCTATCTATCTCTGTCTTTCTCTCTCTCTCTCTCTCTCTCTCTCTCTCTCTCTCTCTCTCTCTCTCTGTCCCTGTCTGAAGAGAAGCTGCACACAATTTTAGTCTTGTTACGTAGAGTCCTGAAATAAATGAATAATAAAACAAACCATATATATATTCCTTTCAATATAAATGTAATTATCTGATTCCTGATATTGCATAGAATTTGTCAACCATTTTAATTCGGCTGTCAAAGCCTCCAAAGAGCGGAGAGTAGTGTATATTATTGTAAAAGCTTTAACTGCCATGTTGCTTTTCAAGTAGTACACTGTTGTTATTTTGAACGAGTTTTGTTTTTCAATAAAAATATCATAAATAGCCAGTACCATGAACTTATCACCATTTTTCAAACTTTTTCTAGGCCATAAATAAAATGTCGAAGCATGGCCTTGAGAAAGCTTTTTGTCAGCCTTTCACAAGCCACAAATAATCCATTTCTAACCTCCTGTGTCATGGGCAATTGTTGATAGTTCCTTCCAGTTGTGTTCAACTTCCATAGGTCCTTGTCCACACAACACTTCCATGTCTCTCTTGGTTGCCCCTGCCTCTGCCTCTAATTCCTTTTAGGTTCCATAGCTAGAAGACTTAAAGAGTAAAAAGCCATATTGCATGAAATGGCAAGGGCAAACTCAAGAAGCCCACAGTCAATCAAACAGGCCAACATTCACACCTAAGTGATGAGCTTCATAACTAACTGTTTAAAGGTTCATGTAGGCTACTATTGCATTTTTCGGTCACAAGCTAGTAGATTTGTTGGTGAATATAGATTCACTGTGTTATGTACATTTACTGTGTTAAGAATTTTGGTGTGATGATCAACGAAGGGATTATATGTCATTCTGCTGAAAAAAATTGATGTTATACATGCAAAACACCAGAAAGAATCATGTTAAAACACCTCAATCTTTTCATTGTTCCGGCACTATCAGCTGAATCAGGAATCTCAGTGTCCTTATTCTGTGAAGATGCAATATGTGGGTGCTCATTTTTTGTCTTCAGCATGCATGACAACAGCTGATTGTTTTTCTACCGGCCACAAGTGTTAAAAGTAAAAGGCTATGAACACGTATTTCAAAGAGCAGGCAATTTTTTTTCTTCTATTGATTTTGATTTAGAGTACTGGTGTGTGTGCGTTTGAGATGATTCAAAGTATTCTAAGAAATCATTTATATATAGATCTCCATGTAATTGTAAAAAAAAAATGTAAGATTTTACAAAAATATAATCAGATTAAAAAAAAACACTTCATTTTAAAGTGATGACTGCAGTATAAATTGACTTTCTGTGATTATTATTAGTTGTTAGAATGAGGATTAACAGTACAAACTGTTTGTAATTAATATGTCAGTCAGCAAGCTTCAAAAGGACGAGGTAGTGGTAGATGTACATTGTGCCAGAATATTATTTTCTCAGTATTATCTATTGTTTGTCAGTAAATTATACTTTTCTTAATATACTGGGTCTAGTTGTAGTGGGAAACGAGCAAAAGAAACTCTTTAGTCCTGTTCAAAATGTGAACAGGTTTCAATTAATTTTATTGTTCTTTTGACAAACAGCTCAAAGAAGTGTAAAAATACTGTTGAGATCTGAATTATATTTTGGTAATTACTTTGACCTATGAAATGCGAATTCAACACTGTTACAACATGTTATATTTGCATGACATTCTAGAACGTCTGATTGTAAAAGGATGAATGAGGAACAAGTTTCTTTATTATTTTTGTTTTGTTTTCGTGATACAGTTGTATATTCAAAATGTAAACTTATTTGCTAGCAGTCTGCATGTTTTTGCTGTGAAGGTAGAGAAGGAAAGCGTGCGTGCGTGTGTGTGTGCTCTCTGTGTATTTCTTCTTGCACAGGGGGGAATTTGAATGCATCGTACTTGTATTAGAGTACTCAAATGTGGAATATGTACATAGTCGCTTTCCAGTAAATTTCATTTGATTTCTAAACAAACTTTGTTCAGTTTTGTGGACCAAAAGGACGCTACATGTACATGTATACAATGTATATTGTTTTGTCTTTTTCCCTCAATATTTGTATTGCATGACTGTTCATTGTCTGTCCATTATTTAATTGTTAAAATGTATAGTTCAAGTTATTCATTGGGGATAAACTTGTACATACATTTATTTAGTTCTACAGCCTTTTAACAATACACTTAATTTTTTTTTAATTAAAAAAAAATGCACATAAATTTACATCATTACAGGGGTTCGGGAGATCCTGTTGTGTAAGGTTCCATCACACATCAAAGCCATCAAGGCCCATAGAGCTGGAACGTATCTCAATTTTGGTAGCGTGAGGTGATACAGATAATTTTTAGATCATCCCCTACACCCTACACAGGATACCAGTCTGTCGTAAGTTAACTTCGTTCAGCAGAGTATTCCAGTACTCAATTTGCACTTAGGTGAAGGAGCATTGTGTAAAGTCAGTAAAGTGTCTTTCTCAAGGACATAGAGTGGTCACCATTCAAATTCGAACCAGGACCCTTAGATTGGGAGTCCAGCGTTCTTACCATTCGGTCACTGAGCCACCAATAGATTTAATGGGTTTGGTCAATATTAGTTTTGTTATAGAAATGTAGAATTGTGTGTGCTGCTCGGCACTTGGAAAGGAATTCTGTATTACCTTTTACTATTTGCGGCCCTACGCTCCACAAAGAGGCAAGAGGATTAGGTACCGGTAAGTCAGCTTACTATTTAATTACGATGGAGATAGTGGCAGATAACTTTTCAAAGTACATATTTTGGTCTAAAATCTTTGAAGAACCCTAGTGAACAAACCGAAGTTTGTAAAGATATGCTGTCATCATCTGAATGCTGTGGATGTTCTTCCTTCCACTTCAAAGCATAACATGTGAATGTGCCCTTGATGAGGCTTTTTTGCACTTTCATAGTTTACATCAGGTTCTTGGTTAGATCAGAGGGTTAGATGGAAAGAGTCTAAAGTGGTTTTATGGTTATCGTTGTTGTTGCAAACAATAGAGTTGGGTAGTAGATAAAAGAAACAACAACAACAACAACAACAACAACACGGGAAACCTCATACAGCCCAGCGAATGCTCTGCATTCCACGTCGAACAATGTAATTAACGCCGCTAGTGCGCTGTGTGTGTGTGTGTGTGTGCTGAAGTTTGTAAAGGATATAATTTGTGTGTTTATGTGCACGTGTGTGAGTCTGAGTGAGTGCTTCGAATATCTTGAGTTGAAGCTTGGTAAAGGCATTTACATTGTACATGTATTTGTGTGTGTGTGTTGAACTTCCCACTTCTGTGAATAGGGAATGGCTGGCGATAGATACATGTTATTACGTAATAACCGTAATGCCTCCGCGGAAAAAAAAAGGGGGGGGGGGGGCTATAGATCTGTATGTGAAACTGCTCCTTTTATGTTTGGGGAATAGAGTTGGGGGGAAAACAGGGGTGGGGTAGAAGAGACGCAGAAGGTGACTGCCGCAATTTTATTGGTACCGCATTTGGCCGCCTGCTGCTGTTGTTGCTACTACTACTACTACATGTACTACTACTACTACTACACGTGCTACTACTAATAATAATAATACCACTACCATTAGTCCCCTACCACTAAAACTACTACTACCGTACTACTACTACTACATGTACTACTAAGCAGAAAACGAAGAAGAAGAAGAAGAGTGATGATGATGATGTGGGCCTAGATGTGTATCATGCAGCACCTTCTTTACTTTCTCCGTGGGCTCAGTTCGCCCGGTTCTCATGTTGGCTGTTTTTGGCGCAGCGTCAGCGCCACAAATGTAAGTGCGTCTTTCGCATCAATGCGCCTACGTACAAATTGTTTGTTGTTGTCTACAGGAAAGCTGAAACATGTGTTGAAAGCGCACTGACTGAGTGCAGTATTTTCAGATTACGCTAGGCAAGGCCTACCTACCCAAAGCGATTTCACCAGCTTTTCGGCGCAGTATTTACACCGTCGACGGGGCCAAAGGTGACGCACCCATTTCCTCTTGGCGCGCCTCTGACATCCTCTGCAGGGATCTCAAACCAATCTTTTAAAATCTTTAAATCTTTACCAAATTGAAAAAAAAAAATCATTTTCGAAATCAGCGTATCAAAGTACATGTATGCAAAATCATCGCGTGAACGCTCCTTTTTTATTGCGATACAGAAAAAATAATTTTGAAGCATTATTAACTTTGTTCGTTTGTTTGAGAAGGAAAAGGCGGGAAGTGTGGCACAACTTGCAGTCTTGCCTTCATTTGCATTGCAAGCCTCGGGACCTTCTTTGGAAGTTGGCACTTGGAATGAAAACTGAAAGGCTAAACAAGCCACTCTTGGTGGTAGGTGAGACTAGAGTCACAGAAACGTTCTAAACAAAGGTACACATCACAACAACACAAAACAACTCAGACCTGTGTTGCAGTAGCGTGACCGTTTTCACCAAATACCTAGAACCTCAATTCTGTTCACATCAGGCAAAATGCGCTTGCCTAATCTGAAAGCCTTGCCTAATGTGAGCATTAGGCAAGCATTTTGCCGAATTTGAACATTGGGCAATTCGTCTGCTTAATGTGCACATTAGGTAAAATTATCCACATTGAGCATAACGTAGATATGTAGTAGCAAGAGAATGAACTTGCATAGTCTTGTGTTGTGTTGTAGAATGTAGATCTAGGTGAACCCACTGGTCTATTAAATCTGCCCATTTTACAGCACAGATGCTGATTCACAGCATAACACATGGACAACTTGTAAGAACTAAATTGTTAAAGTACAGTGCATTGTTAATTTTTTTTAATTCTTACGACTTCAAATGTCCTAGCAACTTTTCAAAAGTATGTTGAATTGTGACACACTCACCTTGGTCAAAGTAACTTGTACAGCTAACAAAAAGCGTGCAGGCAGGAAAAGGAGTTCATTTGCATTTTAGTCAAGCCTGTCAGTGACTAAAAAATCCAGTAGACGCATGGCCTTACGCTTTTAGTGCACAGGTGGGCATTGTAGAGCCTGCCCACGATGGAGAACAGTGGAAACAGAGATGAAGGTCATGGACTGCACAAAGATGGCCAGTGGCAGACAGAGATGGAAATTGTCTGCTGCCCTAAGTGTCCCTGGGCACAAATAGTCGATGATAATGAGTTGAAGAAAATAATGTATACGTGCAAGGTAAAATAAAATTTGAAAAGCAGGAAGAGATGCTGTACACTTACGAAACATGAAAACATATAAAGTTTAGATAATATTTTTATGTCTTAGTTTCACGATTGGTGAATATGATTGAATCTTCATGAAAATAGCCTTTTATAAAATGAATTTATGTATGTATTTTAACATTCATGATAAATCATGTGGTACTTTCTTGTTCTTTGTTCTGGTCAGCAAAACTTTTAGTTGTAAATTATGTTTTGCCGAAAAGGAAAGTGTCCTAAAATCGTTCAATTTATTTTGTTCGCAGTGAAGCTTTGGATTTGAACGACTCACAGCATGTCTTCCCCTTCAAAGTTTCATCCAATCAAAACTTATGAGGAACTAGCTCAGTACATTCCACAGTAAGTGTTATACAGCAAGAATGAGAGTCAGTTTCTTGATTAAACGATTTCATAAGTAGATTAGTCCATTCTCTTGTTTATTTGTTTTTCCTCATCTGTTTGCATTAAAAAAGTATTTCTAATTTGTTTTTTGGTGTCCTCAGAGAAGGAAATGTACGGCTGAGAAATCCACATGTTGAAGACATGGAAGAAGATGTCCTTTACCATATTGCTCTCAGCAACAAAACACATGATCTCAAAGAGATGTTCAATGATGTGAAGGTAACAATGAGTTTTTCTTGCTTATAAAGCTCAAAGGCATGGCTTAGTGATGAATATGAAAAATAATATTGTTCAGTTGCTAATATTTTCTCATTGTTTACCTTTTATTATCAAATCTATTGACAAAAATTTAAATGAAATGACAAAATTGGGTTAAATGACCCTTAAAAACAAAAAAGGTAAGCAAGTTGAAATTTGTTCACATGAAAGAAAATTGCAAATGTTTGCAATTTTGAAGACATTTTGACAGTGTCTTGCACAAACTGTTAGAGTGAAAAATTAGGTAAATCTATTTTAACGGCTAGAAATCTTCAGAATCCCCTCCCTGCAGGTTCACAATGTATTACACAGCTCCTCAAACTAGCCCAGAGCGTGCTTTTAGTTCGCCAGGAAAGGGCTCGGCTAGGCCTTAAATCTTGTCACTAAGGTGTGACTAGAGAATTCCCCTTTCCTGGTGCGCACGGCTATCAGTTTCTCTTGTAATTTGTGGATCTCATTATTGAATGTCAAATTTTCGGCTCATCATCAAACCACCCTGTTCATTTAAACATCATTTCTGGACTACTGTGAAATTCTTCTACATTTACTGTGTCTTTCCATACAGCTTGTGTTGGTAATATAATGCAGACTACACCTTTAAAATTTGATTTCTTGTGTAAAGAAATCTTAATATTTTATTAATATATTATGGCCAAGATTTTTAACTTTTTGCTCACTCCCTACAGATTTCATACATTTCCTTCAAAATTAATCATACTGCCGAACAGCACCGTTTATCTCTCATTGAACTGTGTCACATTTGCGGTGAACGAGTTCTCTCACAAACTGAGAAAAAACAAAGCAGGAAAAAAACTGAAACTGAAATCTACAAATCAGATATTGTTTTATTTTTTCGAATAGACATTTCTAAAGACTGCAAGGATCGAATTCGAAGTACATGTGCAGAAAGTGTTCCAAAAGAAAAAACAATTTGAAACAACACAGAGGAGATGATTCATTAAAGACTGCACGAGCTTTGTTGGGTTCAATCCAGATTAACTGTGGTAGAATGCCCTTTATGCTTGCGTTACATGAAGACATGTCTGGGTGGTAAAACAATAACACGCCCAATAAAACACATTAATGCAGATACAACTCAACTAATATCGACAGTAGACCATGAACCAAGCTACTAGTACTACTAACACCGAAAACATCAACATCCAATGAAACAGACAACATACAACACACAGAAGAAACACACATATAACACATATGAAAGAAGCATACAAAACATGAACGCATGTACCGAACAACATGCACCCAACAGAAGCTGGCCCACACAAAGCATGCAACATATCCACAAAGGGAACACATAAAACATTCATGCAGATAGTACACGCCACGTACCTTAAAAACACACACAAAACATGGACATGGAAAGCACACAATTCAGGGGTGAGGACAGCATATATACACATCACGCGCAGAGATAGAGAATTTAGAGAAAACAGAACTTAAAGAAAGATCAGGAATCATCTGCAACACTCTAGACAACATTTTAACAACTTAATTCAAATTACCCTAGTCTTATCACAGTTGCAGCCTCTTCGGAAACCATTGCCATTGTTACTTTACACAAGAAGTCTATAAACAACTCACTCAATACAATCTGGAGAAAACAACTGAATACACAATCAACATATTATAGAAAAAGCAATGGAACTCAAAAAGCATTCAACCAAGTCCACTCACACATTGCAGATTGCAAACCACTACAGATAAAGAAATTTCACAGATTCAGAAGGACATGGTGCCTATATCACAAACACTTCCCTCAAAAAGTCTTACCAAAGTACATGTATCACATTCTAGAACATCATTGCGTTCCCTTCATACAAAAGCACAAATTCGGCATGGGTTTGCAAGGTGAACAAGGTGGGGAGCTTATACATTCCACAATTTCCAAATTAGAAAAGAGAACACATGCAATAACTCACGAAGCCACACAGTAAGAAACAGTGATGCAGTCTAGTCTTCTACAGACGTCACCAGAAGTACAGTCATTAGTACCATACAAAAGAAAAAGAACAAAAAAATACTTAAAGTAAACATTGTATAATACACTTGCAATTAAACTTTTTACCATGTGCAATCTATTCATATTTTTGTTAAGTTGAACCAAATTGCTGCCAGACATTGTCAAATGTTTTGCTGTAAATAAATCTTGAAGATTGTTTTATGGCCTTATTGTTATAAAGTGTTTTACTTTTGAAAATATGTTAGCTTTATTGTCCTTTTTCCTCATGTGTTGTGTTAACGCAACATGAAAATCCATGAGTTCATTATGTTCATCGTGTAGGCCTACTTCATTCTTTTGGAAATCAAAAGATGTGCTTGTGACTGGGATCACATCTATATCAGTATTATTATTATTATTATTGTTGTCTGAGAGCTGTTATAACGTTCCAGTAGTTCAAGGCTGTGATTTTACATTGTTTTTGGCCGTAGCAGTTTCATGGTGTATGCTTGCTAAGGACTTGTTTGGCAGATTGCCTCAAAACGAAGCTTGGGCCAATATACAAATTTATACCACAGATGGGGTAATTTATTCTACTTTACTTTACAATAATTGTTATTATCAGATTCTCCAGTATATAGAAGAAAATGCGTACTAATTATTTACCTTATTATTTATGTCTACTTTTGTAATGCATGGTTTGCCGTTGCAACACAAGACTAATGCATAAAAATTATACTGGTCAAAAATTCATATAGAGCTCTTTTTTACTGTAGTGTTTACATGTACTTGTATTTGATATGGAGTTCATCATGTTCCACACTGTGCTACTTCAAAAAGGAAGAACATTTTGTATTAGTGTGCACACAGAGAGAACGCTTGCGTGTGATTAAAACGAGCGCAAAATCACAAGGACATGAGAAAGAAAGTGAGTACTGATTTAGGGGCGGGGGACAGAGAGAGAGAGCTTGTGATTTGCGCTTGCCAACAGTGGGTCGGCTTGATCTAGTGTGTTAATTCAGCGTCATGGCGGATTCGTCTGATGATGAACTGTTTTTACTAGACATTGTTTTTCGTAAAATTTTGCTCCCTAATTCTTGGAAAAAGTAAGAAAACAGGCGTTCATGAAATCAATAAGAAACGCAGATCGGAGGGTGAATTCTTGTCCCATATTTATAGCTGGTCTATTGTAGAGAGCGCTTTTGTGCATCGACGTTAATGTCTGTCCAGGCATACTAGACAAGCTGCTAGATGTATTTTATTATTCTACGCAGACAACACACCTTCCTGCTGCAGCACAAAAAAGAATTAACATTTCATTCTTTACGCTTTACATGGGCCGCTGCAAATTTCAGGTGTGAAAAAGCAAACGTGCATTCTGTGCAGCACAAGATAATTAATTAGAACATAATTCATGCGGCATGTCCCTACGCGCTCACTTGTACTGCCAGCAAGCGCTCTCTCTGTTATCAGCCTTCTGACCCTATCTCGCACCTTGTCGCCAGAGGGTTATCGTGGGGTCAACTGGGAACTAAAAACGCGGTCTTGAACAGCTGTGATTATAATTGAAGGTCAATTCGACCTGTAAATAGCTTTAACAATGATAACCAAAAACGCACAACAGGAACACCCATGTTGTTGTTCTTTGAAGTCAAGTTATCTCTTTCCATGTAAAAAAAAATTCATCTATGTCAAAGTATGGTATCATAAATGTGGTGTCATTTACTTTCATTTTATGTACATTTAATCGTTTTAAACTATTTTTAATCATATATTGTGGCAGATCTTTGCTTACATCTTAAATCTTTCCAGTGAAGCAAATAATTTCCCGTTTCTGGAAATACATATTTAGCACCCATATGATTGTTCCCATTCTGGTGCTCAGTTTCGGCAGTCACGTGATCAGAGAAAGATAAGATATTGTAACAATAGCAGTAAAGGTTCTCACCATGACCATAGACCCACTATTGTTTCTAGGCCATGACCCTTTAGCATTTGCAATCATGTAGTAAGTTCCGATCTGAAAATATTTTTAGAGATACCTTTTACTACCTACGTTAAAGGTAGCATTTTCCCCAACTATCATGTGGATCATCATTAACTACTTCAAAGGGACCTTTAAACACCAATTTTAATAAACTTAATTGAAAAAAATATATGGCATTCATAGGTTTTTCCTGCAGTAGTGAAATTTGCAATGGCACAACAGCAAAGGAATATTGTTCTATGCCATTTCACTGTCATCATATTTGATGCTGGTAACAATTGTTACATGACATGACAATAAGGCATTTGTTCTGAAAATGGCACTAGATGAAGTAAAATGTGTGCCATAGCAGTAAATACCCAAACATGTCATTTTAGCCTCATCAAGTAAACTGTGCATTGTAGAATTGAAGCAATAACAAAAGGACCTTCAAATATGGATGATACAAGTGATGTGTTACACCATTATTTGATTTGTTGTGGGTGTCTAATCAAGTGATTTATATTATTTATGATTCTATTGCATGGAAATCTGATGTTCATGAAATCATACTATCTGCAAGCTAGTGTAGGTCTCTTAATTTAACATGCACAAAAACAAGCAGGTTGATTTTTAAGCGGTTTTCGATTTTTTATGTTGATTTTTTTGGTTCATTTTTCTTTTCACATAAAATCCCACATTTTGTGATGTTATGTAGTTTTAAGTATGTATACAGGAATATTTATATTATGTCACTATCAAATTTCTGGTCTGTGGAATACTGTTGACTATATTAAAATACTTTGAATGCATAGGACTCTTAATCCATGGGTCCTGGAATCCTGTGGCGACCATGTGGTGCGAATTGGGTACCGGCATATTCTGCTGGGGAAGTAAGCCTATGACAGACTATTGTCCTGTCTAGGAGATGATTTAAAATTCAACTGTTCCACTTCACGCTAACGAAACTGGGATAAGCTCCGGCTCTATGAGCCTCTTTGGCCTTGAAGGAACTTTACTTTACTTACTTTTATGCTGCAAAGTAAAGAACAACATTGCTTTGTTTCAGTTTGTTTGCTTTGGTGGGTCAGCGCGAAGAATGCAGAAATTTGCTGAGTTCCTGGTCGATGAACTCAAAGTGAAGGTTCCTGCTGGTCAGGCCCTTGATAATATTGCTCAGGGGACAGACAGATATGTTCTCTACAAAGTTGGCCCAGTGCTTTCTGTTAGTGTAAGTATAAATAATTATGTCTTAAAATCTAGTATTTCTGCTTTGTCTAAAAAAAAAAGAAATGTATGTTAAACCAAAAGGCAAATTTAAAAAAAACAAAAACAACTGTTACTAAATCTTTCCAAACTGATGAAAGATTAGATTCTGCATCTTTTATTTTATCATTTAAAACTTGCATAATAAGTACTCAAATTATACTTTCTTTTCATCATTTTATCAACAATGACATTCTTTTATATTGGTGCTTGTTGGTCTAATTATTGTTAAGTATTGTTTGCAATAAACTTGCAGAATAAGAGGTTCTGAATGAAGACTCTTTTTTTCTTAGGGAATAATAAACTTGAACAACATATATAGACCAGCCTTGTAAAGAACTTGAAAAACAAATTGATAAAATGCAAAGATAAAAGAACTTCATGGATATTTATGAACAAGTCATAGTGGACAGAGATGTCCTTCTAAATGAGCTGGAAAAAAGATAGAAAGTTACTATTTCTTTATGTTCCAAAGAGCTTTAAGCAGTTTTTTCTCTTTGTCTTTTTTTCATTTTTTTTTATAAATCTATTTTTATTCAATTGTTAATGCAGCATGGAATGGGCATCCCTTCACTGTCTATCATCTTCCATGAAATTCTGAAACTGATTTATCATGCTGGCTGCAGTGATGTCATCTTTTTTAGAATTGGAACAAGTGGAGGCTTAGGTAAATTGTGTTGAATAAATTAATAGTTTAAACAATTTTGTTTTATGTGTTTTATCTGGGAGAGAGAAAAATTACTGCAGTTGAAACTGATTTTGTGCGATTTGAGTTACAACCTTTTTTAACCCGTTTTTGTGGATTGATTGCTTTACATCATACAGAAAAAAAGGAGAGTTGTAAATATTTTGAAAAGTAAACATTGAGTTTTAGAAATGAGTGATGCAGTTGTACTTCTAGTGTTCAAAGGAAATGGAATATTAATACTATTTCTGAAAATCACCTTTTCAATTTTTTTTCTTTTGTAAGGACTTCACTCTTTGAGAAGAGAGTCACTGCTGTTTTTTATATAGGAACTATTTCTAGATCTGATCTAGTCTTTGCTGTTACATTACGCAGAATGATATATAGTCTTCATGAAATGTGTTACAATTTTTGTATGTTTTGCTTGACGTAGGCATGGAAGGTGGCAGTGTTGTGATCACATCAGAGGCTGTTGATGGACTGCTCAGACCTTATATGGAACTGGTTTGTTGTTTTTTTTAATCCATTGATTAAACACACAAACTCAACGAGATTGCGCATATTTTACAAGAAAATGCATCTTAAGTAAGTAAAACTGATTTTGAGAAGAAAAGCGTTGGAATAAAAATATTGTTCTCAAGTCAAGTTTGAGTTGGATCATTTTATTTGTTTCCTTTTTTTTATAGTTTTTGTTGTTTCTTAAGTTTATAATTATAATATAAATAGAACATTTAGATTGGTGATAAAATAATTTATTTGAAGATAAACGTCATGAAATGTAATTTATTTGAAATTTTAACATAATGTTTTCAGTTAACTCTGATGAAACCCAGTGACTAAAAAAAAAAAAAGGGACTTTTTCACACCATTTGTATTTTTAGCACTGTTTATTTTTTTTCAAAATGTTTCTTAAATTACTCGAATAGCTTAGCTGTTTGCTTTTTAGGCTTTGTTTCACATTATAAGTAGAAGTTTGATTTTTATTGGACTAGGCAACAATGGGTATGATGCTACAGCATGCATCCAAGCTGGATCATAATGTGGCACAAGAGCTGTTATCCTTAACAGACGATGAAAATGATGGGTACTGTACAACAATTGGAAGAACAATGTGTACTGATGATTTTTATGAAGGTATGATAATGAAGGTTTGTTTTCTGTGAACCGTATTTTCTAATCTTATATTGATCGAATTGTGTGCATGTGATGCGTGTAGCTAGAATTCCACAATTAGAAAATGCTGTTAGTGAATTTTCTTTCAGTCATTGGTGTTTATTCAGTTCCACCTCAATGAGACATGTGCAGTTCACTGTGTTTATTTTGAGAGGAAAATTGTCCATGTGTATACACGAGAGGACCAATGTAAGCTCTTTATGGAATGATAAATACTCTTTCCAGGAGAGAAAAATCCTTAATGAACACCTCTGATATACAGTTTTTCAAAACACTGCCACTGTGTAAAATTGATGCGCAGTTCATTTTCATGAACAAGTTTTTTGAAGCAATTGACTTGGATTTCATATAAGTTCATCAAGATATCTTGTCTGTTTTTCGTTGTTATTATTATTGCTTATTGGAACCAGTCTTGCTGCTTACACACAAGCACAAATGTGTTAGCAACTGTGTAAAAAAAAAGAAGGTAAATTTGTTTTATGAATATTAAATTTTGTATGTGAATAATATATGAGCCAAAGTAGTTTGATAGATATATAGCAAGCTTTCCTTTTTACTTTCCTGTGTGTAGGACAAGCTCGCTTAGATGGTGCTTTCTGTGACTACACTGAAGAGGATAAGATGGCTTTCCTTAAGCGGGTGCATGATCGTGGTATTTGTAACATTGAGATGGAGTCACTTTGTTTTGCGGCTTTCTGCTATAGAGCTGGCATTCGAGGTGAGTATTTGTTAGCATGGTTTAAAAAGAAAATTGATAAATTTACTTATTTTATAATTTCAGTCTGATAACAATAATGACATGTCTAAATTTTTAAAATTACTTTAAAAAAATTTTAATTGTTGGCTTTAACATTTTTTTTTTTATCTTCTTCTTTATGAACCTTGATGTGTTGATTATACTATTCTCATCAAGTTAATTGATTCACATAGGAACAAAAAATAGAAAAACAGTTTATTGATCAAGATACATACTTTCATATGTATTTTTTTTAACATCTTCAGATTAGATCTAATGTGTTCATGCTAGCAATGGAATTTAGATTGTTTGTGTTAGCCTAAAATAAGTTATAATTTGTGTACAATATTTATTTACTTACTTTCTTCTTTGATATGTGGTAAGAGTTGTGTAGATGTGGGTTTCCATTGAATAAATTCTACATTTTTAAAAACTGATTGGGATTGTTTATAATGTACAAGTACATTTTGAAAAAAGAAATGTGAGAAAAAATTAGGAAGGTGTGTTTTCTCAAGAATCTTGTGATTTGATATTTAAAAAAGAAGAAACAATTAAGCACTTTAAGAAAGAAAATGAAACCCTTAATTTTTTGTTGTTCATGTTATAAACACAAGCACAAGTATATCATCAGTATTTCCATTGCTGAATTAGGTGCTGTTGTGTGCGTGTGTCTCCTGGATCGTCTGAAGGGAGACCAGATTAACAGTCCTCACGAGGTCATGGAAGAGTGGCAGGCACGCCCACAGCGACTTGTGACAAAGTTCATAAAGAAAAAGCTTGGGATTCTTTAAGATGAGCCAAAGAATTGATGAATGACGGGAAATATGGAGATGAAACAGTGTCAGTTATACATGTTATTTCTTTGTAAGAAAGCTTGAGAAAACAATATTTGGGAAGATAGAAGTTCCTTGGTGTATTCTGAGACATCTGAACACTGTGAGAACAGATTTCAGTCAGTAATGCAACATAATATAAGCTGAAACAAAACAAAAAAACGTTCACATTTGAACTGTAGCACTGGGTCACATAATAGAATGATCAAAACAAAATGGGCTTAAAACGTTTTACACCTTTGGCATTGGCTTTTTCTTATGTGCTTGGAGGAGATGTTACTTGTTAATGTCAGTCTGTATAATGGGTTTGTCGCAATCAAATGAAACTGTTCTTTACTATTTTTGATACTCCCTCTTGACCTGTTCAAGGAAAGTATATTTTAAAATGAGTGATAAAATCTTACTCGCTTTCTTGATTTCATCTCCTTATCAGCCTGAAATGACAAGATTGTATACATCTGTTGAATTGCAAAAGATCTAGAACTGTTTCACATGGAAGTATTGGCTTGACTATATTCTTGCCTCTGGCTGCAAAGCTTCACCTTGTTGACTTAAGTAAACACAAGGCAGCTTCATGGACTCACTCATTTGATCAACAATCACTTTCCTTTGTCTTTGATATTTTGATTGGGATTGAACCCCGGTCTATAGTTGGAACCCACTGTAAGTTGCATGCAATTTAATGACCACTAAAGCGTTTGCAACCCCGAAAGCCAAGAGTTTGAATCTTGGCCCTTTTAGAATTTTAAGTTATGTAATTTGGGAAAACTTTATTTATTATTATTGATTCCATTGTGTTTTGGCTGTGAAGGAATATTACTTTTATTTCTATAATTTGGCTGCTCAATATATTTTTGCTATTCTTTATCAAACCCGATATCTTTAAAATGAAGTGAATCTTAAATCAAGAAATGATTTTTAAAAATGTGAATCTTTTATTGAGATGAATATTTGTGAATGTCTAAAGTGATAAGCTACTCTCATTAAGCTTCTTTTTAAGTAGCTGAGATTTTTTTTAAAAGACAAAGAAAGAGAACTTCCCATTAACAGGCAAACTGCTTACAGTATTTTTGATTAATTAAATATTCCTGTTATATTAAACCCTTGACTATAGCCGCGATTTTAGACCATTGTTCTTTTGGGCTATTCTATCAAAAAAAAAACATCATTTAATCAGTAGTGTATTACAGGTGCCATCTTTGCAAATGGTTGCGTCCATGTTATGTTGACATTCAATGGTTTTTGAGTGTAATTTTTTGAATTTTTATTATGAATTTTTTTTTAGGTAACTTTTCTTAGCTTGTCATGCATGTCAGGTTTTGTATTTGTTACCTCAACTTTTTTTTAAATAGTCCTCTGTTTTTTCAGTACACAAGGAACTGAATAAATTCCTTTTAATAATGTAATATTTATATAAAATAGGAATAAGCTAAACCAGCTAAAAAATTTGACGTTGACTTTGTTAGCACTTAGTAAAAAAAAACATACAAAAAATACGATTATCTCCACCTTTCATGATAATCATTCTTGCTAACCTTTTCAGACTTATATCAGTAGATAGCCCATTTAATTACCACAAGAAAATGTATAGTTTTGCATACTTTTCTCCTATTGTTACTTTTTTTTTTAATATAACCTATTTTTTCTTGAAGTATGGAAATAATTGCGGGAGCCAAAGTGTTAAGTTACAATCAGTTCATAATTGTTATTGAAGATTGTGTAAATGCTGTTCATTTTGTTCCTAGAATTTTTGCAAATTTTTCTGGTGCTTCCCTTCTTAGCAACTAATAATAATTCTTAATTTTACTTATTGCCTAGTTTTGCAAAATTGTAATAATTTCTGTTAGTTGTTGGATACTTATTTGTTTGAAGTGACTCTGGTAGCTGATATTGAGATAATATGCTGTTTATTGGAATCTTTTGTTTTATATATACACATACGAGAGATTATCAAGTATCAATTTCCCTGACTATGAAGGAACAGTCCGATTGTCTTGAAATTTTGCAAACTTATTTTTACTTTTCTACATAGTCTCCATGCAAAGTGACACACTTCTCCCATCTTCCTTTGACTTTGAAAAGGCCTTGAAAAGTAAAACATGTTGGGTTTGGCCTTAAACCATTCTTCTGCCACTTTAGAAACAACATTTTCATCTTCAAAATGCTTTCCTTTGGGGTCCTTCTTCAGTGCAGTGAACAAAAAATAGAAGGGGATAAATCAGGTGGATAAGCAGGATTTGATTGAATATTACACCTACAACTGTCTGTCGCAGCCATCAAAATTGCATCCCGATGGAATGGTGTATTGTCCTGCAAAAGAAGAACACCTTTTCGGAGCTTTCCTGCCCTTTTTGTTGCGAGCTCATCTTTTACATTTTTCAACAGTTGAGAGTAGTAATCACTGTTTATTGTTTTGTTCTTTGAAAGATAGTCACCTATGATAGTGTCTTCGGTATCCCAAAAACCAGTCGGAATTACCTTTACTGCAGAACAGTGCATCTTTTTTTAGGGGACGGTTTCAGGGGTGTTTTCCACTGCTTTGATTGGCATTTCATCTCAGGATAGTACTGGTACAGCCAAGTATCATCGACTGTTACCAGTTTATCAAAATTGTTCATATTGTCTCTCACAAAACCCAAAAGAATCTCACAACAGCGCTTTCTCTCTGCTTTCATCTCTGCAGTCAAAAGATGTGGCACCCATCTTGCTGACACCTTGGACATGCTCAAGTGCTCATGCAGAGTAGTCCACACGGACCCATATCTGCCTTATTGTAATTCTCCAATCCGACAAAATAAGTTGCCTGACTTTTGCCACATTAACCTCAGTGATTGCATCTCGAGGACGATGAGAGTGAGCCTGAATTGACACATCAAGGTGTCCACATTCGAAGTTTCTTACCCAAAATATTATCACAAAGTATGATGGACATGCATTGGCATACATTTCAGACATTTCTTGGTGTATTTCAGTTGGTGTTTCTCCTTTTAGGAAAAGGCAATTGATAACAGGTCAAACATGGCACCTTCCTTGTATATAAGCTGATGTATAGAGTTTGTGTGCTTTGGGGCTCAACAGTATCAAAACTACTGGATGGAAATTTTCAATATTTTGCGAACCCTAATGAAATTGGACATGGCATTTATCCAACTACTGAAGGTGTGGAGGGAAAGTAAAGTGTCAGTCAAGACAAAAATCAGACTCTTCAAGTCTAATATGAAATCAGTCCTAATGTATGGATGGAAACATAGAAAATCACAAAAAGTATCCTTAAGAAGATCCAGACATTTGCCTGAGGAAAATTTTCAAGATCAAATGGGAAGATAAGATCAGGAATGAAGAAATATGGAAAAGAGCAGGGCAGGCACTCATAGAAGAAGAGCTAGGAAAACGAAGGTGGAGATGGACTGAGCATACTTTACGGAATCACTAGGTAGCATCACCAGACAGGCACTGCAATGGAACCTGAAAACAGGGAAGGCCAGGGGAAACATGGAGAAGGTGTGTGGAGAGAGACAAAGAAGGAATGGGACAAACATGGTCAGAACTGGCAAAGTTATCCCGGGACAGAATAAAGTGAAAATCCCTTGTGTGTGGCCTATACACACATAAGGGTGAGGGGCAATGAGGACGATGATGATGAATGAAATTGGATGATATCCAAACCCAGTAATTTTCATGACATTCTAACTCCTCCTTCATAGTCAAGGAGATTTATATTTAATCATCTCTCATATATATGAATGTATCTCAAAACGTCGTGAGAAAAATAAATTTGCCATTCTAGTCACTCTTCAAAAGTATTCTCTTTAATTTCTACGGAGGCTAACATTGTTCTCTGAGTCTTGAAGTATGTGAAAACTTTATTTAGAAGACAGTTTATTTGGTGTGACACGCCTGTGAGAGTTACATTAGTGGTCGGAACAAGGCAAGTGGTCAGCACTTGTATGTTACTGAATGGTTAGTAGTTAGAATTATTTGGCTGAATGATATACTAATTCCATCACAATCAACTGACCAATAATAACAGAAACTTTTTTTTTATCATATGCAAAAAAGGAAACATTTCACTTAAAGTTTCACAGTTTCATTTTGAACTGTCTTGTAATATAATAAAAGACTTCTGTATCAAATCATTCTTGTAAAAAGAATAAAGAAAATATAGAAGAATTTAAATAGCAGAAAATACAATGTACAATGTGCTCATTTTGGCCTCTTTCCTCCCTTGGTGGGTAGACAGACATGATATTTCTTTAAAAGACGTTGGGGGCAGCCATGAACTGCCGTAAACGGACAATCCAAAGAGAATTATAGTGTCGTTCACTGTTTTAAGTATTAAATGTAAAATCTTATTGTGTGTGTATGGTGCCATCGAAATACACCCTTGAAACAGTTGTAAATAATTAAAATTCAGCGATTTCCATTTGTTTCTTAATCTTTGGATCTAAGCAATAATTGCAAACCCAAAAGTATTGACAGTTAATTCTTTGCGCATGTCTTGTTTCATTCATCCCGGTTATTGTTACACTCTTTCCATCCACTCGTCTTCAAAGCGAGCCGAGTTGTGTGCATGTTTGATTTCCCCCTTTGCATCATCCTGATGAGTACTTCACATTATGTGACAACTTATACATTGTACATATTATTGGCGATAATAGCTCTTTTTGCATACTTGCAGGTATATAGTCTCCATTCTTTTCACGTATTGTTTGAATTCTTCAAAGGAAACCAATTTAATGCAGAACAGCCACATTTTCTCTAATAACACCCACCTATCACCTTGTGTAGTAAGACAATAAGACTAATTAGCTTGACAAAACATATTTTGCTTCATTTTAATTCTTATTATCCCTACGGCTTTTATTGCATTGTTTCAATCCACCTGTATTGTGGATAGTATGCTGAGTTGTACACATGTGTTTGTGTGCTCTTTGTTAACTCCAGCTCCAACCCATCCCCTACTTTTGTCTTTCCCTCGTGTAATCTCATGGCACTTGACGGAACAACAAATGATGTTGATGTGCAATAATAGCTCCTTTTGCATGTTTGCGAGTAAATGGTCTGATTTGTTTTTGCTGTTTCCCCATAAAGGACAAGAATGTATTGTTCTTTAAAGTGAGTTTGCAGCCTGAACAGCGTCTCTCACTTCCTTAACAAAGTCAGGTGGAATGATGTTTATTGAGCGTTATCTTCCCAAAATAATACAGTCAACAACGCTTAAAGTTGATGTAGCTGGGGGATTAAGAAAATCATCAATACATGTACAACCATCAGATCAACACAACTGATGGTGGTGAATAAGGGGTTGTATTAGTTGTAACATGTAAGCCCAACCTACTTAACTTTAGTTGAATAAAGAAGGTTTTGCCCCTTGCTAGGTCTAGGGCACAGCCGATGGTCACGTGGTCAGTGTGTCAGTGACCGTGTTCACGTTAGCCCAGCTGGCCTTGCGTGTAGATCTAGATCTACATTGTAAAAATCTAGCTCTCTTCGTCCAAGTTGGATGAAATACAGTCTTTGTTTGAAGGCGAACTCAACTCAAGCGTATTATTTTATTAGGACAAAGAGGGGTTTGGTATGAAATAAAGAATCAACACAGACGTTAATACGCTTGTGTTGAATTCAACACATCCGTTCATTTTAATACATGTACAAACAAAGAGAGACTGGTGCCGGTTCATGCAAAAAACAAAAAAAAAATCAACACACGCGAAGATCAACTCATCCGAGTGCAACACAAGTGGAGTGCACTGTAGTCTACTCTTCTTGTGTTTTTGCCTTGGCCGCTCTTGTTCGACTCATATTGAGTAAAACCTGACCCCGCGGAATTATGCATCCGCCGCGGCCGCGTAATTCTACACAATCCGCGTAATTTCCCATTTACCGCAAAGTTATTTTTTTAACGGAATTTTCCTGGCCAATGACATCGGTCAAGTCATTCACTGGCACAGTATAGCGCGGCTATTGGAGTGACGTCCCTCGATAATTTTAGTCCGATGTGACAGTTCATGGACAGAACTGATAAAATCTAGGTGGCATTGGAAGTGTCACGCGGATTGGCTAGTGTGGATGGAAAAACCAAGAAATTAAGTAAAAACTGTGCCTGACTTTCAGGTGGCAGTTTTGACTGTCACTGGGAGAGGCCACGCCAGAAATGAAAAAAGGCTGTATGCTTTTTTTTTTTTTAATCTTGGTCGAATAATTTCAAAACTTACATTTTTGAAATCAGCGTATTAAAATTAGCAAAGTTTACGCGTAGATTCCCCGATTTATTGCTTATTTAAAAATGCGCATTTTTAAAATTGACTGGAACACAACACACGCGTTTGCACATATTTTTTGTAGTCACAGTTTGCCTCCGTCATCTGACGGGTTGGCGTGCAACACGTGTAGTGTGGATGGCACACTTTTACCCGTTCACTGACGGGTTGGTGTGCCACAGTTGAACCAATGGATTGACAGATGAACCAACATTGGTTGGAATGATAAGTGTGTAGGCCCTATGGTTTCCTCTTTTTCTTCCAGTCTCCTTACTTAGCAACCCAACCATCTCACTTACCAGTCCAAAGACCAGAGCAGCCAGGGCACCCCACACACAGTCCAAGATCTGTTCCACGTGCAGGGAGAGAAAAAAAACAAGGAAGGTAAATTTAGTTGCATTCACTAAGAAACAAACTGCTATAGACAATGATAGACATTAAGGTGGAATAAAGGGAGAAAGGAAATAAAAGTAGTTACTTGAAAAAACTATCATGTTACCAGTATTCATTCACCTCGACCAATCCAAGCGCAACCTACACATCACAAGCGCCTTTGTTCCAGTACCAAACCCACTGTTAGGTTGCGGAAGGGTACTATTTTGGGTTGTATTCTATATTTAGAATGACCAATCAGTACAAGTTGCTAACATCGCGTGCCTGAATGCGATTTACACGTCAAGAATGTCTTCATTCCTATATACCGAACACATTGTATATTTGAACACCAAATAGGTGGGGTACACTTTGGTAAGTTTAGCTCAGGAACTCAGTAAGTAAAGTAAAGTTCCTTCAAGGCCAATGAGGCCCCTAGAGCCAGAGCTTATCCCAGTTTCAGTAGCGTGAAGCGGAACAGAAGATTTATACTTCATCTCCTAGACAGGACCCTAGTCTGTCATAAGCTTACTTCCTCAGTATAATATGCGGTCACCTCCCGGATTCAAACCCTGGACTCTTGGGTTAGTAGTCCCATGCTCTAACCATTCAGCCACTGCGCCACTCAAGGCTTAGAAGGCCAGGGTTCAAAGAGTCAAATACAAATTTTGTAAAAAATATTTCATTTCAATAAACACTGGTAATGTGATTACGCAGTGGTTATTAATAATCAATAAAAACAGAAAGGCAGCAAACAGACTTTCTTAAGGACACAACACATTCCCCTGGAGTTGAACCCAGTACCCTTAGGTCAGGAGCCCAATGCTCTAACCATTCGCACACCGCACCATCCCAATGAATTGAGTCACAACCTAATGAGAAATGCTAGAGCTTACGTAGTTATATCCCCAGGTTAAGTAGACGATCATGCAGGTAATTCCAAAGAAGATGAGGACCATGCACAGGACGAAAAGCAGACCTGCACACATGGTGAAGTCAATCTGAGGAGACAGGAAACGAGATTAGTCAGGTGAGCCATACCTTGTTCATGTTGTTAAGTTCCTACAAGGTGTATGAGGCCCATAGAGCCAGAGCTTATCCCGGTTTCAATGGCATGAAGCGGTACAGATGATTTTTCAAAGTCGTCTCCTAGACAAGATGCTAGTCTGTCATAGGTTTACTTCCCCAGTAGAATATGACACTACCCAATTCACACCTGGGTAGGGAGAGGAAAAATGGTGTAAAGTGTCTTTCCCAAGGGCACACAACATTTCTGCCTCCGGATTCAAAGCCAAGACCCTTGGATCAGGAGTCCTACACTCTAACTGTTCGACCACCGTTCCACCCTGACCACTGTGTCCCCTAGTCCAGCGATTCCCAAACTGTAGGTCATGACCCTTGTGGGAGAGTCCATAAACCTTTTTCTGGGGGTCACGGAGCGTCTGTACACTGACTGTGAGACATCCTTCTCATTAAAATGCGTGATTAAATCAGTTCTTGTTAATTGTTATTAATATGTTTTTTTCTATAAACGTCTTTTAAATTAGAATAAATTTGATGTAGTTTCCGAAAGCTTCTTAAGGTATGTGTGTGTGTGTGTGTGTGTGTGTGTGTATGTGTGGGTGGGGGGTTAAATAATTATATTAACTCTTTCGGTACCAGATGTTACACTGACTTATACCAGGTTGTTTATGTGACGTCCTTAATTCATCACAGTGATTCAATGTAAATCTCGTTTTGAGTAAAAGTACAAATACTTACCCATATAAACTATTAGTTTGTTTGAAAACGAGCACCGTTTTAGAAAATTAATGTCACATTACACCCCCAGCTGCTTTAAAATACTGGAAGGTTAAGGAAACAAATTTATGATTTTATTCACGTATCGATATGTCCGCCGTTGATACTAAAAGAGTTAAGTAAGGAAGTGTGTTGTTATGACTGACAGATGTACAGAAGTAATTAAATGGATTTATTTGATTCCTGGTGAGTGTTACATTCGACATTGTAACATGCATGAATGATTGAAAAGTCACAGCAAGCTGTGATTGAGTGAGATCATTCCTCTGACATACACTTTCCGTTCAGAAGATAAAATGATCTAGGTGAGTTTAACTTGTTCTTCTGCTTGCTATTCGTGACTAGTATTTTTAATACAAAAGTCGTATTTCTTCTCCTGCTTCATTCTCTCACAGATGGTGATGTTGACGCAAGAAAATGAAATATGCTGTCTTCTGTAAGTTTACCAGGCTGTCATGGTGCTTGGCCTCAAGAAAAGGTGGGTGGGGCCACTTGCATTTCTTTCATCTTTACACATTGGACAATTTTGTAACACAAACAAGTCTTTAAAAATACTAGGCCTGGAAAGGAATTTCAACTCCAAAATAGACAAATAAAACACGACAGTCGTAACTGTACTGAAAAACAGTAATATAATACAACTTATTTTCGTCATCCCTCTCTACGAAGCTTATTACACTATCGAAAAGCAGTAGACATAAAACATGAATACTGGTAGTGGCAATGGCACAAGCATTTACCTTGGTCTGGATAGCAAAGAGGGAGATGGCCAGGCAAACAGCCGCGGTGATCCCTGCCGCTAACAGAACAATGTTGGTGTTATGGAAACTGGACAGAAGAAAGAACAAATAAAAATCAACAAGTGTTTCAGACTGCCAGATAACTTGAATCAATTTAAAAGCTACAATCAGGTTTAGTAAGTATTGTAAAATGGGAGCTGCTGAGAAGCAATCAAAGCAAGTTAAAAAAATTAACAGTGAAGGGTGATGCTTCTAACAATTAGGACTCCACAAAATAAAATCGTAACGTATCGGCAATTACGGTTCGGTACTGAACCGGCTTCTTGATCAAGGATAAGAAAGCTACAGTTACCATACCTGCTTATGGTTCCTGTCAGGTACGAAAATGCCAGGGTCTGAAGAGAAGGACAAAAAGTCCATGAGAAAACAGTAATTTACAGTATAAAATGTGTATTTGTAGTTTACAGAAGATCTACGTTTGGTTTAGTCACATATCATGATGAAAAAAAAAACAATGTACATACATTGAGTAAATACGGCAAGTTTCACAAAATGTGATGTCAAACCTAACTTCAGACTGTACAGCTTGAGATGTTCACGAATAAACAGATTTACAAAACCAGCTTGTCCTATGTTGACAATGAAATAAAGATGTAGAAAACACAGAGTTTTGATTCATACATGCTTTTAGTTACTCTTGTTTTTAATGGTGTCATCATTGATGCTGAAAAGTTTCCTTGAAACAAGAGCCTTGGCTAGTGAAGACTAAGCAGGTAAGTACCCGTTGCACTATACAAGCATGAGTTCCCGTTGCATTGATGGGGGAGTCACTAAAGTTATAAGAAAAGAAATTACTTTATTTTTATAGGGACCCACTAATTTGACTAGGTCTATCAGGATACAATTAAATTAAGTGAAAGAAACTATTATTATCACTGCAACATTCAAGATGGATACGGGTCAGTTAAAGGCCTTTGCATTGCCACCCAGAGAAAGAAGAGAACGAACTTTTGACTTGAATTGTTTAATTAGTTTACATTGACGTTCCAAGTCCTACTGTCAAGTCTGAAATCTCTGACGGGATAGGACATTTTGTGGTCCTGGAACTAAGGAAATGTTGTTAAATTGTCCCCTCAGTTTACAAGTGTTGTATGTCCACTTTTCACAAAATCAGAGTTAAACCCATCAAAGGCCTTCTATAGGCTATTACTACATGTCTTTGTATTTTCAAGACCTTCAGTTCACTTTAAGTATGAACATTTCAATATCCATTTGTCGTATGTCCACAATAATACATGGTACCAAAATTTCATTGAAACACGATTTCTCAAAACTGAGTTAAGTGGACATACGACAATTGTAAACTGAGGTAACGACATGCCAAACAGTTGTTGTCTTACAACTTGTTACTACTGTTTCATGCCCGCATTTGACAAGTACCCTGACTTATTATGCATCCTTCTCTCTAGTCCTTTACAAACAGTCACTCACTATGTGACAACTATTGTTTATTATTAAGGTACTTACAAAGACTGCCAGACAGATGTAGTTTCCAGGCGACTTCTTCCTGTTGTCAGAAAAAAAATGAAAAAATGATCATAAATCTCCTCTGCCATAAAATAGATTTTCATAATCTGCCACATGTTTTAAAACAACGCTGGAAAATCTGAACAGTTATTAGTGAGTAAGTGGTCGCACATTCAAATAAAAACTTATTAGACAGATGTGGACAAGAAGACATGGCAACCATTGTCACAAGGAGAAGATGGATTGGACATGTGTTGTAAAGGGAGCCAGAATCCATTTCAAGAACAGCACTCCACTGGAATGCAGATGGCAAAAGAGCAAGAGGAAGGCCAAGAACATGGAAAAGGACAGTGGAAGGTGAAATGAAGGCCATGGGACAAACACGAGGATCTTTAATAAGGCTAGCGAAGGACAGGCTGGAATGGAGGAGCTTTGTTGCTGCCCTACACACCAACATTGGTGT
>JBDFRD010288461.1:0-21383 GCA_039654405.1 Bullina lineata
CCTCCTTCCAGTCTTGTCTCTGGGCAATGCAGCACTAGATGGTCTGTGTCCTGGGGAAAAGCGTGGCAATTGGGACAGAAATACAGTTGCAGAACGAATGTATCATTCATGACCACCACCACTACCAACACCGACAACGACGACATTGACAACAACAACACCAACAACAAAGTGCACTCACACAATGAGGCAGTCAACCCATTTTTACAAAGCAGAGTATCAGTTTACTTTTATTATTCTTCACATCCGTAACAGAATCAGTTGAGAACGCAAAGCACCCATGACTATATGTACAAAACTAATTACTGCACTATTTGAATGGTATGAAAGCTTTCATATGCTCACACTTCTTTCACAAAAGACATACCGTTTCATATTATTTATCCAAAGCATGATGTTGACTGTAAGTTTGGAAACATTTTTATTACTTAAAAAACAAAACAAAACAGCATCAACATATCAAAAGGTACAAGAATGGGTAAAATGATAGTGATCGCAGACTAAAAAGGGGTGGGGAACGGAGCATAAAGTTCATAAAGTTGTTCTTTTAACACTTTTTCTCAGTGTAAGCAGTATCTGAGTTTGTCTTCAAAGTCTGGACTCTGTTCTTCTTGTAGAAGTATTAATCCTTCATCTCTTTTTAAACGTGTCTACAAAAAAAACAACACAAAAAATGTAAAGGGAACATAATTTGTCTTGAGATTTTTTTTTACATCATTTCACTCGTTTTAAAAGTAAAAGCTAAAGACAGTTCATTTTGAAACAGGGCTAAGATACATGTATACAGAGTGCCCCCCAAAATTGTGACATCATTTCGTCGTCTAATAATATCACAAATTCTCGCTCCAAGTTCAACAAATTTATCTTTTTTTTTTTTCAAGGTGAAGAATGACATTCACTGGAAATGAAAAGGCTACAACACATAATTACTGAGATATTCACATTTTAAATGATGTTAAATTTTTTAGGGCACCTTGTCTATTTCTATATGATGCTGGAAAAAATATAACAAGCACTTGGAGCTCTTCACCTTATTGTGTTGTTTTGTTTTTTTTTCCTTTCTCAAACTTCAATGTTCTAGCATCAAAAAAGTTTACCCACAGCAACATACATCTAATCACTAAACTAAGGAGATACAGCAATTTTGTTTTACGTGAATGTAAAACTATCCAACGACAGGCAGCATGCCACTCTTGTCAAAAACACACACAAAAAAGAAAAAGGAATAGAAACAAAAGATTGTACATGTATCAGCTTTGGGAGCAACCTCATCTGTGCAATCATCAATCACTAACCCAACAACTGTCTGGCATAGGAATTTCACCACACACAAAAAAAAAAAACCACAGCTCATTCAGAGAAAATAATCCAACATTGAAATCAACTACAGCAGATTTCTCACAATTCTCCTTCTCAGATTCTTTCACAGTATTATAAATCATGTACACGTACCTAAAAGAAAGAAAAAGGGAGAGAAGCAATGTCTGAACTGTTTCAATATGATACATGTTACAATTGTATTTGTGATCAACTTCCTTAGAAAGGTTTCTATACAGTGTAAAGTAATGCCTTGTGTCTGCAGTCAAACACAATCAATCTCCATTTATTGTTTTATTACTTTACAAGTTGTATCACACAGGAAAGTTGTGGAAGCCCACTTTACCATTGCTGGCTGGAAGCTCAGTAGATAGTTTTTTTTTGGCAAGTTACAAAGCCCACACCGTATTCCGTTGCCTCATTTTACAAGTGTCTTATTTATGTCTATGGATCATTTTTTGAGAGAAAGGCTTTAAAAATTTGAAGGCTGTCAACTTTAAATCATGGTGGTAGTTGTGTAAACCTTGTTTTACAGCTCACACTGGATCATGTACCGGTACCATACAAGTACAAGTTTCAACTTTTGGGGAAATACAACAAATGAAATGAAGGTCTATGGGTGGCCTTAGCATGGGTTTTTATTAAAAGTGGACACATGACACATATAAACTGAGGCGAGGATTTTTCTATACTCTTCCCTCCATTTTTTCCCCATTGTATAAACTAAAAGGCATTGCCCTTTTAAAGGATTTGCACATCAAACAGAAACGTGTCTGATTTTTTTCTTTCACAAGCAATAAGATGAGAAATTTCTGAACTCTTCTGATGTTTTAGATTAATTTCTTGCCGGCCCTCTCAATGAGATTGCATTTAAGTATCTAGCCATTAAGTGACTTGTGATACAACGGACGTTAACAAGTTAACATTATTGTCCATGGTAATGAAGACTAGTCAATTTAAATTTATAACATGAAGCAAAGAAGACAATCAAGACCAATAAAAAATTTACTTTGAAACTACTATAATTCAGAATATTGTAGTTTAGTTAAACATGGGAGTATTTTATAGATCTAGTATAGATTTGATAGACTTCTAGAAATAAACTTTCAACAAATGCCAGTTTCAATTCACTTATTATGCATGTATACTTGCAATAACGAAATAAATCAATGACTAATCATGCAAGTAAAGTTGTTGGGTATTTTAGACATGATAAAAATGTTTACTTTGACAATTTTGAATCCAATATATGTTGAGATCTGGAAAGCAGTCGCTGTGTCACTGTTTCTATTTAATTAGTGGTTTCAGACTAGTGATCTAAAAGAATTTAAAGAATACAAAGGTAAATGGTCTGCGAAGGGGAAAATCTTACGCATTTATCGACAAGTTAAATTAAATGGTAGCTGTTTTTCAACTTTCAACAGCTCGATTCATCCTAGACAAAATATCGATTATGTGAAAACTTGGGGGGGAATAAAAAAGAAGAAAAAAAAATCGCTAAAATAAACTATGAAGAAAGACTGGAAAGTTGAAATTAATGGAGACATTCACATTTGAACAAGGGATTGACAACGACTGAAAGAACACTTCCGTGTAGTCGTCACCGGTTTATAAAACAAGCATTGATCAGAAACATAAAGGAATTCTGCCAGATGTTTTCATCCACTGTATAGCCTGTTATGTTCTCATTTCAACCATAGCCAATCCTAGGTCCAAATATTTAAATTATTAATTCGCCATACTTCATCAAGTAGCAGCTGAGAGTAACAAGACAAGTAAATCTAAATAGTTGTTACCATTAAAAAAAACACATACGTTTATAACTTTGGGAAATTGCTCTTGAAATGATAAAATGCTTGAATCCCTCCCTTTCTGAACATTTGTAATGTATAAAAATTTCAATGTTAAAAATATATTATTGTAAAAAAAAAAAAAAAAAAGCTGATAAGTATCCAGCTCTTACAATGCTGGCGACGTAGAATATCAAAAAGTAAAGCATTTTATAAGAATCGAATCAGTAGTGATATGTAAACCATGAAACTTCATGTCAGTTCTGTAAGGCTGTAAAATGCTAAAAATAGAAAAATGCTGAGAACTGAAGACTGAGCCAGTACTCCTCTTTACCCTGACACAATTTCTACCTTCACTATCTCGATCCAAGAAATTTCTAAAGCAATACTCCATATTATGACCGCTCGTATCGTTTTTCAGTCACTTCAAAGCTTCTTTTGTGTTGAATCTACATCAAGAGATGCCACAGCAGAAAAAATACCTGAATCACATTATTCAACATTTTTTTCATGACATAGAGGACTGGTACCACAATGAGGACCATGGAACAGAGTAACAAACTCAGGCTCCTAGCAGAAGCATCCGCCTGCTCTTCATGTCAGCATCACTAAACCCCATTCAAAAACATTCAAAACACAAACAGAAATAGGTGGGTAGGGTGGAGGATGCACGGATCAGAAGGCTTCATTTAGGTTTATCGATTTCATGTTCACTGCAATCATCATTATTTTCTTATGTAAGAGTAACTGACATTTGTTCAGGAAATCACATTTCATATAAAAATATCATTTACATCTGTGTAACTTGCCATGATGAACTTAACAGAAGCAATGACGAGAAAAAAAGCCATGGCGAAATAAGAGAAGTGAGCCTCTGGTTTGAAAAGGTTTCACCCTTTTCTCGAAACGTTTAATATGTTTGCAAAGAAAAAAAAATGGAACAACATGAATAAGAAAGCAAAAGATTTCGTTGATATTTTAAATCCTAATGAAGATAAAACTGAAGTCAAAAGTAAACCTGGAATGTTTGTCGGTTCAAACCTACTGAAAAACAACCAACTAAATGTACTTAACAAATCACCCAGCAACATTGCAGCAATGATTACCCAGTCATGTAGTCAGTTCAACACTGTACAAACATTCTGGAGGAACAGATGCATACTGACTAGCTAAAGCGTTTTATTACATAATGTCAATGCAGGCTTGATGAATTACAATGCAAGCATGTGGAAATGTACAAAGGCTGAAAGCAAGGTGCATGCATACCTATACTTCTTATGTCTACTGGCTATCCAAACAACTTATGCATGAGTATTTAAAAAGGATTTCGTTCAAACTTACAAAAGTGAACAAATGTCTTCGTGGCTAAATTAATTGTTCGACTCTGTTTCTATAAGTTATCACTTCTCCCTCATGGTGACTTAAACCTTGTACAAAAATTCATTGGAATCCTGCATGTGGCTATGAGGCATTGGATCAAAACCAATTTCCATTAATCCCTGTGGTAGAGGATTTTAACAAAACCTTCACGTCTCAAAATGAGGAAAAAAAAAACAATTATCAGTCAGGTGGACATCTAATATTGTAGATATTCACTGGCCCTCATCTAATCCTTTACTCCACTTTCTGACAATGGTGGTGATCATACAATAAGAAAGCATGAGTGTGATTTATATTCCACAACTGTTCATTTTCGGGAATGATTTCGGATCTTTATTTAAATGAATTGCTTCCTGAAAAGAATGATGATCATCAAGAGAGCAGTTCATAAAATCATAGATAACATTAGGCCATTAGTACTTGCAGATAAAATGGAAAAGACTGCAGGAAATAAAGATATGATTAATGAATCGAAATGCTGAGGCGAAATCCAATCTTCATTTCAAGCCTTTTCCATTAACACAAAAGTGGTCCAATGTTTATCAATTAAAAAAACCCAGTAATAATCTAACCCAAAATGAGTAGAACTTGCATCAAAACCATCTTTGTGTAATAAACCTTACCATTTACTTTGACTTCCAAACAAGTCCATTTTGCTTTATCAATAATTTCTTGTGCACTTTTTCTTTCTTCTTCTTTTTTTTTTTCAATTGTTAATATGTCACTTCTTAGCATTTAGCAAGTTACAACTTTTTACCTTGGAAAATTGGTCTTGATATGATAAAATGCTTGAAAGTATGGGCATGAGCAGGCCTTGAAAGATATATTTGTATATATAAGTATATTAATCAAGGTGTTAATAAAGACATAATGAGTATACATTTGTGCTTAGTATTAGCATACATACTTAGTGTGGCCATACATTCATATTATTTGAGTAATCTATCTGTACATACTTCTGTACAATAAAAAAAAATCCTATCAATATTTTGTGCGGACTCATTGATTGATTTGGAAACTACATAATATTTGCATTATGCTTTTATTTCTCTTCCTTGACAGTACATGTACGTGTTGATGAATGGAATTTTTTCTTCTGTTGGCTCAAATGCATTTGCAGGGTCATGTTCAGTGTCATATTTCTAAAATGTAACAAATATCACAATAATTATTATGATTTGATGAGATTCAATTACAGACATGATAAGGAGATCAAGCAAATACATCCAAAGTTTTTCAAAACAGCCATATATGTCTACGGCAAGAAAGCCACCACAATTTTACCCACTTGAAATTATAGTTTTTGAAATTGTACAGGAAGGATACCTTGTCAAATGCCCAGTCTCAAATGATACATTCATGCATAAACCCAAAAAACAAAAAGCATGTCACTACTTCCAACAATAACACCAACCCATTCATATGATATTTTTGGTTAATTTGAATACTGATAGGACAGAGCAGAATGGGAAGCAGGAGTTGGTCTAGGTTCAAATAAATAGAGCATTATAAACATCAACCAGTATATTTTATATAAGTGTGCAGATTATTTCTTATTACCTTTCTTTTTCAAATATATTTTATTCCATGAACCAATAGATATAGGATATCATATTATATAAAAAAAATCAGATACCATTACAATGGATTCAATCAGATTAAAAACATACATAAAGATACTGACACTCTCTCAGGAAGTTCCACATTCTGCATGATCTCACGGGTCTCTATAATAAACAGGGTGAATCAATACCAAACTCATGCAACCCGGTACACATCTCTACTAATGTTTCTAAAATGTTCAGCAATTTCCAAATACAATGAAAACAAAAAATCCTCAAGGAAAAAACAAAATTAATAGAATACGCCAAAAAGAAATACAGATTACGACCTCATTCTCCAGCTGATTTTTTTGTAATTCCAAAACAACAGGACTTGCAGCTGTAGTTTGGAGACTTCTCTTTTGTATTTTACAATTAGCCTTAGAGTGTCATATATATTATATACAGGGTGATGCAAAAGTCTGGGACCTATGTACTTTAATATGGAAAGTACAGCTATATTGTTGTAATGCCATGGCAGACATATTGACAACAGAACTGAGAATAAGGGTATCATTTTTGTATTCATAAGACAACCGTGAGGTATGTTCTATCTCTCGTGGTGTTAGTGCTAAGCACCTCCATAAAGGTCTTATGCAATGAAGGACTGTTACTCATGTTGCCAAAGCTTTCACTTTCTTCACAAAAACCTGAAGAACGCGAGCTCGTTGATCTGAAAGATTTTTGTGAGTATACAGTATGTGGAAACAGACTACCAAAAAAAATATAAAAAATCAGTATGAGAAACTTTGCAGAAAACAGGCGTATTTTGAAATTTATAGGCCGTTTTCTCTTTCCCTATTGTTTTCATGCTTACAAAGGACATCCACCCTGGAGATACCCGGAGATGACCCCTTGTTTATGAGACATATCCAAGCTTAAAAACAATATGGGACAGCCAAAACTTCACCTAATTCTTAGGAAAAGAAACATGCAAAACACTTCAAAATTAAATAATTGGCTAAATGCTCCAAATTTGCGTCCACAAATAAGAATAAAGGTATTATGAAGTAGACTTGCAATTTAAATGCTTAATGTAAATAGTGAAGTGGAAAATTTATGAGAAAGTGCAGTATGCAATTAATTTGTTGGCGTTATCTAAATTGTATGTAAATACTTGACCATGTTTTTACTTAAAACCACCTTGAGCTGCAGACTTTTGACTCACCCTGTATACTGTTTTAAAATGAGACAAAAATCTTGAAGTAAAGAATAAGGACTTCCGTTTACCCTGCAAAATAGTAAACAATATTAATGCACTGCAAATCTCATATACAAACAGGTATCTTGTCTGAACTTTTACAGAAAAAACAGCTGATTACACAAATTTACATTTCTCAATGAATTAATTCAGTCATATGATTTTGATGCCAACTGTATCAAATTGATGCTGACTCAAAAGCTACAAGTCAACGTAATTCAACAAAAATCACACAAATTTTGAGACAAATGCACTTGAGTTACATTAACAACATGATTAGAACTCCCAACATACCATTTCACCAACTCCCAAAATACCATTTCACCAGGATTAGCCTTAACTGATCTGTATTTAGTGAGTATTTTTGAAACCTTTTGTTCTTAAAGAATTAATTTCAATCTGTACTTAAGCAAACGGTGGACTTTGTTTGCTCTGTGTGAAGACATGTACAAATTAATAAAATAACTCAAAGCACAATAGAGTGCACAGTATGAATCATGTGGAAAAATCAAACAAACAACAAAGCCAGGCCTCAGTTATTCATGCCATTGTGAAATTGTTGTAAAATCTGAGCCACATATCCTGCCGTTCTAGTGTATGAAATTTGCCTGTAAAATTTGCTGAGTATGCTGACTAACAGTGCTTGGCCCCAGCAGAATTCTTTTTAATATATTCAATGAAGATGGTAAAATAGTTTTATACCTTGTACACAAATAGAATGATGAAAAATGAAAAATAAAAACAACCAGGCAAACAAGCAAACACACAACCTATTGATAAAGAATGAAAACCTTCTACATAAATCTCTAATGCACGACTACTGCTCTCTTATTTTTATCAATACGAATAATTACTTATTTTACTGATCAAGCATTTCTGCTGGTCTATAGATTGAGATAACTTATCTAAGAAATCAAAGTGCTCCTTTGAAGCTAGACAATTGTGCAGAATGAAATTATCCAACATCCTATAAAATTTGCTTTAAAAAAAATGCAAAAAATAATCACGCAACAGATTAAAACAAATGTTTGCAATGATTCAGTCAAAAGCTAGTTTATCTTTTTGAAGAAAAGATGAGACTGTCTCTACTGTTTTCCCATACTAGTTTTTGTCCCTTGGCAAAGATCTCTCTGATAGCAAACCCTTAACATACAATAATACTGTTTGTATGGCATAAAGATCTTGACATACCAATCCCCAGGCTGACAGCAAATCTACTGATGAAACTGATGCAGCAACACTCAAACTATGTCAGTGCAGTAATTGTCACGCAATACATAATGTGCGGTGTGCATTCTAATAAACACAGTGTATTTCTTCAAAGTTAAGACATCTTGTCTTAAGACTGAGTGGATTCCATGGTACATATTCACAATCACAACCAAATCACTAAGTAAGTCACAAGTCACACAAGTATTCAAATGATCTGCCTGCACAATAGGATATCAACCACTTGACGTGCAAGTAACAAAACACAACAAAAATGAAACTCAAAAAGCTTTCAAACAGCTTGAGCTGCAACATGTGAAAGAAATTTGGTAAATGTAAGAAAATGAAACAAAATTTAAAAAAAAAGAAAAAAAAAAGAAAGTGACTGTCTGAAGATATCCAGAAAAGAATCTGAACTTTAAACGAAAAGAAAAGAAAGAAAAAGCTTTCTAAGAATATGATTTTTAATGTACAATCAGTTGTTCTTTCAGCTTTCAATTCTGGACAATCACTGACAGAATACAAGCTGTTTCATTTTCTGTACAGTCGAAAGACCTTGGATGAGGCAAGGCAAATGAGATCACTGAGGAAGAATGGTTTTCCTGGTCGACGTCCGCGTCTTGGCCCTTGACCTCGGCACTGTCCCATACATATTGATCTGTTTAGTCTGTGGATGAACAGAGGACGGAAATTAGGAGACTCTGCAAACCAGTTAGGATGAAAAGTGTGATAACTGCAATTAAACTTTGAAGTAAAAAATCAAGACTTTCCTTTGTTTGTTGATATAACAGATATTAACAGAAAAATTAAGTAAAATTCAACTCCACTTTGAGATTTGCTTTTTAAGGTCCAAAAAAAAAAAAATAAATATATATATTTTTATGTTTCGTTTTTGTTGTTTTTTGCTTAGAACATTAAAAACAAACACATCAACCCTTCTTAATTCATAGAAATGAGCATGACTGAAACCTCCTGGTTTAGCAAATCTACATTTGACCATCACAGTTCCTTGTCAAGGGCATTGAGCTAGTTATGATCCATATGAACATCCAAAGTGTTTAATTAATGGACAATAGTATGATCTATCTTCAGTAGAGAAAAACCTAGTAGACTGAACCAATTAATGAACAAACAGTGTTTAGTTACCAGTTCAACAAGCAAATAAATACACAACAACAACAGGCATAGTCCATTGTAAGCTTCAATACAACTGATTACTTCTCTTTAAGGCTTTAAAAAAAAATCAAGACAAAATAAGAAGGCATTATTTAGCAAGGAAAGAAAAAAAAATAAGAAAAAAAAAATGGCTAAAGTCTTATATATAAAGTATGAATGAAGGCAATAGCAACACTTACACTTTATATGCAAAAACAGCAAGAATGTTACTGGATTTATAATTAAATAATTTACACCCTCAAAAAAGAAAAACCTAAAACAAAGACTTGTTCTGGATCATCTGATAGAAAACTGATGCACTGGATCTTGCAAAGTTGTATTTACTTATGACCAGTAGTGGTGGGGATTGCTGTACAACTAAAGAACAAATGCTTTACATTACATTTTAAATGGACTTGTTGAGGACTACTTGTTGAAGGGACATTACTCCAAACAAATAATTCATAACAAAGTTAGAGGGTAACATGTCAGGAGGTAAAATCTTGCAACCTAAAAGAAAGAAACTTTGAGTTCTGACTTGATTTCAGGGGGGAAGGACATTCCAATCATCGTGTGTGTGTTCACACCCGAGAGAGAGAGAGAGAGATGTATTTGGAAGGGGGATAGACAGGCAGGCAGAGATGGGCGAGGGAAAGAAAAATTTCGTTTTTATTCCCCTTCTTTTTCTTGACACAGAAATGGGAAAATAAGAATTCTGAGAACAGATGCTTTCAAACAGAAAGGAGTATTTTTGTGTGTGTTGGGCCATATTATGACATGCACTTCAGGGACAGTATCTTGTGCTGCCCCTCGTAAACAACCAGTGAAAGCAAAACAAAACAGCAGACAATAAAACTTCTCTTCCAGTTGGAAGATATTGAAAACCAGCACCACATGAGTTTGTCAACATCAAATGGAAAATGGGGAATTAAACAATTACCTTCTGTCCCTTCTGCCGACAAACCACAAAGAAAAAAAAAGAGAACATTTTTTTTAAGAAAAGTAAAATGGTTCATTGTGTATAATAATTCTATAAAAATCTTCAATGCTTAAACTGTGTGTAAAGACTCGAAGTCTTATCAACTTCTTATTAACCAAAATTGCAAAGTATTTCATGACACGTTAATGATAATCTTCCAGTATAAATATTTCAAAATCTTAAAGGTCAGGAAGAAAAAAAAAAAAACAAACAATAAAAACAATAATTTCACAACCTTAGAATCACTGTTACTTCCTTCTCATTCTTTTTCGTTATTATAACATATGACGTGATTATTTGAAAAGCAAGTTAAGTTCAGAAAATAAATCTCCTAAATTCAGTGATGCACAGAGTGTTTAGAGCATTTCCCCTGTTTTGTTGCATTCACCAACTGCTTTCAAAAGTGACGTTCATATTTTATAATAAATTCCAAATTATCATATAAAGAAAGAAAAGCAATATCATTACACAATTTTTGTTACATATGTTAAAATGGAGCAAAAAAATCTAAATTTCCTTGACAACTTCTTTCTGTTGCAGGCCAAACTTGTATGAAAATTGTTCTATGGAAATTTAATAAAACTGTTGGCCACACAGTATAAAAGATTAGAAACTCTAAATGATAGAGTAAAAAATCAACTTTGGATTCAAGAGACTTACATAATTTAGAAGTATTTCAAAGATAGTATGGCGACAAAAATGGAATTTTCACATGTTACCACTATGACTATGTCTAGATGTGATAAAGACCAATATTATTTTGACACGAACTCTGTAAAAATGTCAGTCCAGCAAATTCAACTCAGCAAAATGGGTTGCCAAAAAAGGTGCTCTCACCAACAGTGACAAAATAAAAGAAAGACAGAAAGAAAGTCCGGGTTAGTCTTTCCTTCAGTGCAGCTGTCCACGTTGCCACAGTGTTACTCCTGGAGCAGAGAACAGGTAGGACTAGCCAACTGATAATGAATATATCTTGAACAGAAAAAGATCTTTGTCACATAACCTATTGCCAGTATTACCAGTACATGTATCATCACGACAATACTCTCACTCAAACAGCAACTCAAGAGAGAATTTTTCTTCTCCCCAATTCACTCGAGTTATCCCGTTGTTGAGTTTTCCCTGGTCCCCCTTGTTGAGTCAATAAATAAAAGATGCTGATCACTTGTGCAATAGCTTACTGATATGGTTCAAAAGGACACAGTGTTTCCTGCTAAATCACTGAAACTTCGTTGTGCACTGATGATCAGGAAGACTTTTTACGACACGTGACTTTGTGCCTATTAATATTTATCACTCACTTATAAATTTAGAACCATCTACACTAATAAGAATTCTTAAAGGATAATAAATTCATAACATAGTTTGTGCCAGTTTCTTATTCAGTGCATTACATGCAATATAATGAACGATATATGGAAAACTTTTCCAAATTCATTTACAATTCATTAAATTGTTTTACGATTTCAATATAAATATCATTCTATTTACTAATCATGTGACTTTTTATTTCACAAGTTAATTCAGAATGTACGTAAAGGTCACTAAAGATTTCATTCCGGATCAAGTTGAAATTCAGTGCATGAAAAATGAAACAGTTGAACCCTTGTGTTTTTGCCCAAATGCCTGTGGATAATTAATTTCAATGTTAATAGAACAATATCGTTCCAAAGGTACATGTTATGTTGAAGACTGTTGAAAGGAGGTCATCTTGGAAGTTCACTCAAGTCACAGGCTTTCTGGGTTACTATACGGGCACAATGGGGAAGGAATCTATGCTACTGAAACACTAGAAAGAGGAGAATTCTGCAACCGCATGAGAGGTAGGCATCACTGGAGACTCGCTTTGTTGTCATGCTGGCTGAATAAAAAGAGTCACCGCATCAGACTGTTTGTATCAGGCAGAAGCAGCACATATACACTTAGACTTTTAAATTAGACCCTGAAACTTTGATGAAGAACCCGTAGAAAATAATAATCATTTATTTTTTACTTAAAGACAGCTTAGACGGATACTAGTTTATTTTCTGATGAAAAATGGATTTTCTTGCACTAAATATGTTTATATCAAAATCAGTGCATAAAGGAATTGTAATTGTCAGAGCCATTGAGAGAAGGCACAAAAATTTCATCAGCATCTGAAAATGAGCACAAATCAGGTATGTGCAGTTCAAGGTAAAATTAAGCACATCTTCTTGAGAAAGGCAGCATGGCAAGAAAGGCAATGCGCTGCCGCACACAGAGAGGGGTGTTATAAGGCAACTAAGCTGACTGACAGGCAGTTAAAACAACTTGGACTGTAGAAGGGCCACAATGACTACAGCTAGGTACGAAAAAAAAACCTTGCAGTCCTCACAGGTCACACACAACTTTCCTCAGAAATGCAGCAAGGCTTTTTAATTTACCTCAGAATTACTGATCCCTCCGAGCCTGAAGGTGGGGCTGACAACATTAGAATGTGGCTGTTCCCTAACTCACTCCTCCTCAGTTAAATACCCTATGGCAATGTAGCCTCTTCTATTTGAGCTTAACCAGGACTTAGCAGGGGAAGAACTTAAAAATCAGCAGTAGGTGTGAAAGTAATATGTATACTGGGCAGACCTCTCCACTTCAGAACTTTGACTAAATCACTTGCAGCTTCTACAAAAAGGATGTACATTGCATACTGTGTATATACATTGTTGCAGTGAAAAACTCAAAGTATGGCACATTTTCAAGGCAAAATCCATAGCTACATTTATCTGCATTGATAGAAGAATTAGTACTTCTTCAGAGAAAAATCATGTGGAGGGCTGGAATCATAACTATAAGCAGGAGTGCCGCTGTCTGAAGCTAATGATGATCTAGACGGGGATGGTGAGGGGGTTGACCTGTAATCATAAGTCCCATAACGCCCATATGTCTTCTCACTTGACACAAGATCAGAGTCAACAGGCACCTCGGGCATGTATTGTTTCCTCGTCAGAGACATTGTAGACCCAGACGGTCCTGGAACAGTCCAAGATTTGTAAGGGTTGAAACTCTGGTGGCTTGACTGGTCCAAAGGACTTCTCCTCGACATACCCTCCCTCCAGCTGACAGGCAATGACCTGCTTGGGCTACCTCTTGGTGAAACTGTTCCTTTTCTAAAGACCGGGGCACTCAGCTTACGCTTCAGTCTGTTCAAAGCCCGTGCCGACTCGCCTGCCATCTCCTGCTGTTTGGTCAAAGCCTCAGAACTGTTGGGATTACTCCAGGACTGAAACTCGTCTTCCTCATCAAACTTCCCGCCCCTGACAAAACTGGGGCTGTTCGGAGCACTCCAAGAACTCGGCTCATACTTAAGCCTGCTCCAATAACTTTGCCCACCAGGCTGTGGAGAAGCAGGGACACTGCTTTCAGAAATGTAATCCCACGTGCTACTTGCCTCACTGATCTCAGACAGGGAGTCATCGAAATCTTGGGAATCCGACAAACTTGCTTGTTGCATTTCCTCAATCTCATTACAAGAATCTAATCTCTCTCTCTGACCGCTCTTTTCACATGAGGTTAAGGATGCTGTTGAGCTAGAAATATCCTCATCCTGATACAGACTCATGTCCGATTCTTCAAGGTCAATATAGATCAAATTGGAGAGTTCCTCTCGGGAATCGAAAATGTCTGTGTCCTCAGAGGGCGCAACAGTGTGGCCAGAGGAACCACTAGATGACCTGGAATCGCCAGAATCAGAATGAGAGACCTGATCCCCGACACTGGGATGTTCCAGCTCTTTGATCAAAGGCAACCCTGTCTGAAAATGTGTAAACATATCTCGCCAGGCTTCTTTTGTCTGCTGCACGTCACTGGACTCTTTCTCATTCTCAGCTTTTTCTAGGGCATCTTTGGTGACATTTGATTGAGCTCTTTCTTTAACCAACTTAGCATCCCCCCCATCCTCCGAATGGGATTTGGAAAACATAGTTCTTCTAGCAGCCACATTTTTACTTAAAAGGGGCACTGCTGTTCTTTTGGGGAGGACATTCTCGGCTGAATGAGACTTCACAAATAACTTTCTCTTCCACTCCAACTGGGATGTGTATAAGGAGGGGGGTGGGAGTTTTTTAACGGGGGCGGTGTTCTCATTCTGAAAAGACGCAAAAAATTTCCTCTTCGCTTCTAGACTAGAATGTGCAATTCGAAGCTGGGGAGGGGGGAAAGAAGGGAGTTTAGAAGAGGCCGGGGGGAGAGACTGGCTGCGTGTGTTGCGATCAGCAGAGCTTGCTTCCTAGAGGTACCCAGGAAAAGAGAGAAAAAAAGAGCAAGTATGAACACTGATGGATGGAGTAAGTAGATTAAAAAAAAATATGTCATCATCACCAGGTTCACCTTGAAGCATGAATGAGAATAAAAACTGTAAAAATAAAGTGTGTTGAGACAAAATGATTATGTATATGTCATGACAAAAAACAAAGAAAATGTGGTGAAAAAAAAACATGTGATGGTAAAAGCAATGTGTTGCTTTCTTTTTTTTTTGTAAAGTGGTAAAGTGCCACCGCAGAAAAAAAAAGTGTGTAGAATCTCAAAGCCAAAAGAAGCAAATTTTGCATGTTCCTCACAAATAAGAAGTCAGTCCCTCATCAGAATGCCTGCCTGACTGTGAGTTGCCTTTCTCTTTAGAACCAAAGACAAAAAAACAGAAAGGTGTGGGAGTGAAAGAAAACATAAAACAAAAAGTAAGAAAGAGAAGAAAAAGGCAACAAAGCTATGGGTACAATTTTGACTCACAATACATCCTCTTTTTCAAGCAAGAGAAACATGAAATAAATAAACACAGCATGAGTGAAATGTCAACAACTTAAACAAAAAACGCACAGCCTGTCCCAAAACACAAAAGGAACAGGAAATCTAAGGGAAAAAAAGAATAATACAAAAAACCCATTACTATTGTTTTTTCAACAAAAATAATTACCGATCTCTTTTCAATGTATTTATGAGTTGGCTTTATATAATCTCATTAACAAGCATCCAGTGTCTCTTTAAGTTGTTACATGTACTACCCCTGTGCCTGCGTTCACCTTAACTATGGCACACTCTTTAGTCTTTCAAGGTCACGTTACATTTGTTTTATAGTACAATGTAGTTCTAACTGAAATACTGATCTGTTTTATAGTACACATAGTTCTAACTGAAAAACTGATACAACTATTCTAATAATGATAGAGGACAGTGTTAGTTTAAAAAAGAAAATGAAAAAAAAAACGCTCTGTTCTTTCAAAATAATGTGGCTCTCCCCATTTCTATCATTTTCTTCCTCAGGAACTTGCTGCAGTGTTAGCTAAAAATATTGCATTGTATGGCAACACTCAACATCAGTGTGTCAGAACAGAGTAAACACAGAGGGGCAGAAACAAAAACAAAGAACAATCCCAATACAAATAAATATCATAAGTACAGAAAAGCAGAGGACAAGAAACAGAAAAGTGATTGTAAATACAAGTCAGTACATGTACTCTTTTAGTCATCTAATGTTTTTAGCCAAAACTATTTTTGTTTTATTATTATATTTGTATGTTTTTATTTGGGCCACTCATTCTGGTGAAGCCCAGCTTATTATAATTCAACTAATCCTTTCTGTCTTACACGAGAGCAGACATGCCAACCCCATTTGAGGCGAACTAAACTCGCAGTAAAATGAGGCCCCACGAGAGTAATTTTACTGCATACAAAGATAACGCCAGAGAATGAAGAACGCAATGGCAATGAGATTTAAAAGCATATATCTTCACCATAATTGTCCGTAAACCATAATTTCTTACAGCAAACCCGTAAAGTTGGCATGTCTGTGACAGGGCCTCAGCACTTTTCATAAATAATGCACCTCATTTTACTCAGACACAAAGAGGAACATAGCAACAAGGAAGAGAAGAATGGAATAAGAAATTCTTCACACACTTTAGAATATGAACATTTGATCTAGTTTTAACAAAGCAAGTGAACTTCAATTAGCTGAGACATGAGACATTTAAAAAAAAATTGAATTTAGGGTAAATTCAGCAACCAGCTGCTCCCGTTTCATGCACTCAACTTTAATAAAGTCTTTTACCTTTTGAACATCATAATGAAATAAGAATACTGTGAACATACAGCTCATACTGTGCAGTATCAGACAGACAGTTTGCATTTGAGTAAAGCCTTGTGTTACAGTCAACGATTAAATGAATCCCAGTCTGTGTACTTATTTCTCTCTCTAGATATCCATCCATATAAATAACGACAATGTAACAGTAAAAAAAAAAAAGTTGAACTGAACTGAATACACAACTTTTTACAATGCAACCTGAGCTTAAACAATGAGATTAGAAGCTTTTATTACAAACCTCTCGCATAGAGTAATGCCTTCGAGTCGACGCAGGAATTACGTAAGTTTCTGTGATGACCTTTTCCTCCTCTTCTCCTTCTCCTTCTCCCTCTGCATCTTCCTCTTTAACTATAGAAAGTGAGAGAGCTGAAACATACAGAAAAACAAATCTAAGGTAATGGCAAAGAGGAAAACAAATAATAAAAAGCAGCATCAACATGGGAAAATATGGTTCTATAAACACCTGTGATATAAAAAAGCAAGAAATACAATTACGTTCTAAATTTTCTGAGGATGTTTTCCATCCTGAAAATACAAAGCATGTTGATTAAACTACACAAAACCTGTTTGTACAAAATGTCAAGTCTGCTATTTCTTCACCTTTATTTTTGGCAATCCCCAAAAAATCCATTTGCTCTTTATTTAAATGTCACTAAGCATAACTCACACTTACTAAACATAGATCTATACTCGCTGTAAAATAATGCTGCTGACAGAAACTACCCATGCCCAAAGTAAGTGTGATTGCAAAACAATTCCATTTGTCCCAAATTCTTCTGCTCATTTCTTCTTGACGTATAAATAAAGCATAGTATCCATTAAAACAACAGAATAATCAGAATTCACGTAAAATCTGCTTCTTTTACAATTTATTTATCTCAAAAATTGGAGTAGTGAACATCTAATTTGCAACTTTTCATGCATCAAAAAGGCAGGAAACATTCATTTCTACTTGAGAAATACAGCATTATTATAATTATTATAAGTATAATTTCAATGTTGAAGTTCAAGCTTATCTGCTATATCAATTCACTCTGAGTGCAAGTTCTATATACCAGAAACTGTTGCTTAGACCACACACCTGATGCAGCACTTCGACTTTTCTTCAAGTCTGCCCTTGACCGTCTCTCTAATTCTGCATTGTCTTCTATAAGTCTGTTGTCTGTTGAAAAGAAAAAGCATGCTGCTGAATTATAAAAGCAACAGAACAGGAGTTTAAGACTAAGATGTCCACAAGTTATTTAAAAAGTAAGTAAAGATCCTTCAAGGTCAATGAGGCCCATAGAGCCAGAGCTTATCCCTGTTTCGGTAGCTTGAAGAGGAACATGTGATTTTTAATTAATCTCGTGGACTGGACACTAGTCTGTCTTGGGTTTACTTCCCCAGCAGAATATGCCGGTACCAATTCGCACCTGTGTGGGGAGAGGAAAAAATGGTGTATTTTTTCAAAGGACACAACACAGCCACCTCCCGAATTGAACCCAGAGCCCTTGGATTAGGTGCTCTAACCATTCAGTTACCATGCGCCACGTTACATATATATTTTTTTCTTACATAAAATTTAGCAAGCCTCTCAGTTTGTAATCTTAGTTCAAAGTTATGAATTGATTTTTAATGAGAAAAAAGGTAATAGAAGATGGGATTTATGACCATGTCAAAACATGTTGTTGTGAAAAGTTCAGCAAAGTTCCCAATGGGCCCATAGTAGAAAACTAATAATTAAATTCAACTTGGAAGTTCATTATCTACTTCTAGCTCTGAAACATCATCCAAAATCAATGTGACATTATGTATAGTGAAAAATAAAGCACTGACACTCTACTAATCAAAATCATATAATTAATTCCCATCATTATTATCAACTAAATCTATCTCTGAAGTTCCTGTTTAATGCAAAATGTGCTATCAACTGACAGGCCTATTTCCATATTGAACATGTCTGAGAAACAGTGATTTGCCATAAATAATGTGGAACAGAAAATGTGTATAAAAATAGTTGTGGAAGACACGAATTATAAATTAAAACCTTGGCCATTGCACCCTTGTTGCTGTAAGCATGGTTATGTTATGATGCATATTATGCCAATGTCCGAGTTTCACATCCATGTCTTCTCAATGACAACCCTTCTAGGAGATAGCAGGGATTTCTCCCCAGTAAGGACACTCAAGAGGGTGAGAATATTACTCTGAGGTGTGAAAATCAGCTCTACCAAACTGACCCTCAGAACTCTTGGTTCTGTATTCAATGGCACTGCTATTAAGCCAGCTCACTTCTGTTCTAGAAAGAAAAAAGAATTCACTGTCTTTAATTAAGAACATAGGTTGTAATACAGAAAACTGTTCCTGCCAAGTCACTCACCTAACTCATCCTCCCCGTCCTGCTCATCCATGGCTTGATGTCGCTGCATGAGCCCTGATCCATCATCAGACAAGTCACTGGTACTGTAGCTACGCCGCAAGTGGTCCACCAACTTGGACTGGCCCTGCAGAGATGGCTTACAGTTGAATGAAGTAGGAAGAGAACAAGATTTCTTTTTTTGTGCACAGAATTGGAGTTTTGGAGAAAAGCTTTGATCACACTATTTTTGTTCTCTTGGTCTCCAGCCTCCCTCTCCTCAAACATCAATACATTCCATTAAGGTAATGTTTCAGTGCGATCAAAGTCTTCCACCAAAAGAAGGTAACAAACATTTCAGGAGCAATAAATTATTAAGTTTTCCTTCTCAGTCTCTTTAGGGTACAATGAAATTTCTTGACTAAAATAACAAAACAAAATAAATTCCCTCCTGTGCTGTGATCCGCTTGGAGTATCAAATTTATTTCATCAATATGAACACTATCTGACTTGATCTTTATCAATACTTAAAATGAAAACTTGTGTACATAAAACATTGATGCCTTGCTATCAAAACCATACGCTTTTTTTAAATTTTGTTTTGTGTTCATTTCAATAGAAAGTATTTGCAGCAAAAGTATTTACTTAGTTACCGCAGTGACAACAGCACTGCCTACAAGAAAGTATTGCCCACTGAACTCACCATAATGGCTGTTCTCATGACCACCTGTGAAGCATAGGTTAACCCTTTGGACCCTAGTGATAGCAAAGTGCTGTAACCTTGCTTGCTGGCTTGAGCAATCATCTCGTCTATTTCCTGGAGAAGGCAAAGACATCATGGGTGAGAAACATTTTATAGGGACATGAAATTGTGTTCATAGGAAAAAAAAGAATTACAGCTTTTAAAAAGACATCAAAGGCCTGGATTTTTAGAGCCAAAGAGCAAGTTTTCGCTCAGGGTTTTGCCCTTTAAATCACAATGTGTTGATACAGAATGTCCTGATAAGCACTGAGAAGAGGTATACCTGGACTTAGCTATTGTTTCATTCCACAAGTACATGCTATATGTGGCATCAATGCAAGCCACACAAATTTCTTTCTCGAGTAGTAAAGTTCTACTTTCTTATTTTCATTGTTGGCAATGGCAAAATGGCTGTGTCCTCTGAGTTTCCATGCTAAACATAAAAGAAGACAGTGATCAAGAGCAACTCAAGGCCAGGTAAACAACTCCATGACTTCTACTTATTTGGTCTCCATACTTATACTTCACAAAATTTTGATCACGAACCATATAGTACTGGTTTTGGGGTCTTTTTCCTTGCTCATTAAAGTTTACTACATCAAAGTTATACACCAAAGTGTGCACCATAAAGAAAAAGAGTCATAATCATCCATTATAAAACAAAATATCTACAGTGAGTTATTGCCAGAACATTGACATACATGACATTTCAGTCAGTTCAGCTCAGATACGCCTTTTGGCTCCTTGTGGAGCATAGGACCTCAACAAAAGCTCTCCACCACACTCTTTTCTGAGCTGCATTCTTTACTTCATCCCAGGTCTTTCCCACTGCTTTCAATTCTTCTTTGATTGAACAATATACATCTCACTGCAACATGTGAGTGAGTGTCGAATACTACTCACCTTTTCCCGACGAGCAAGTTTTGGATGTACAAACTTCTTGAACAGGAAGCTGGAGCCCTGGGTCATAGGGGACAGCATCCAGAGGACGAAAACTATTTTCAGCTCGTAGTAAAAAGGTAGCCTGGAAAATCAAGGAACAAAGAATATTAGTTTGAAAGAAAGAAGGGAAAAGGAGTCTGAAAAAAAAACAACCCAAAAACCTGTAATGTTTGGTCTTTGCTTATTAATTACTATATAATTATAGTACAACTTTTGAAATAAATGGTAAAACATTTTTTAATTAATATTATTCTCTTGAGGGCAAAGTCGGTCATGTTACAAGTTGGTCATTTCTCAATATAAAGTTTTATACGAATATTGCAAGGCAGCTGCCTTCGTGTTTTGCTCTTTCATTCAGCTCTTAATGAGAAGGTGTTGACATACATTTTTTTGTTTTCCCTCCACTCTTACTGCTGAAGCCATTAAATATGTTGACAGTGATTCTCAATCTGATGCTCAAATTTCCTTGTGTTTTTTTTTATGATTCAGGCCAAGGCAAGTTTGACAAACAGCTGGACATATTCAAATTGAAAAATGAACAAGAAAAGGCTAAAATGACCCCCTATCTCTCTCTCTCTCTCTCTCTCTCTCTCTCTCTCTCTCTCTCTCTCTCTCTCTCTCTCTCTCTCTCTCTC
>JBDFRD010288462.1:0-10716 GCA_039654405.1 Bullina lineata
CCCCCCCCCCCCCCCCCCCCCCCCCCCCCCCCCCCCCCCCCCCCCCCCCCCCCCCCCCCCCCCCCCCCCCACCCACTCCCTTGTCATCAATAGAAATATTCCTTGTGTTGCTTTTGACGCATGTAAGATTACGCTACTCCTAAGTGCACGCTTGAACTGGCTCCCGAGCACCGTGCACTTAGGCGGCGACTACTGTATATTTATCCTTCAGAGTATTTAATTTATTTTGTAAACCTTTTTTGCGATAAAATCAAACCAAAATGAGATTTCTTTACATTCAAGGGGATTAAGTTTGACGCCTTATTACTTCCCCTAGAAGCCATTGTGATGAACAATGAGAATTGATTTATTGCCGTTGGTTGTGATCTCAACTTCGAATTAATCTGTTGAGTTCTTGTAGCTTCGAATTATCCATTTGAATTTAAAAATACCAAAGAGAAGAAAAAAACCTTACAGCTCCAAAACTTCGAATTATCCAAAATTCGGTTTATCTGACTTCGGCTTTCGAGGTTTCCACTGTGGGTTGGATCCCAGTGGATTGCAATATCATAATCTTACCCGAGAAACTAAGCACGTCTCCTTAAAACACTGTCACAGAGTTATTATGGGGATGTAAATTCCAAACATAAACTTATTCACAGATCCGTTGTCCACACTTTATAATTTTTTTTGATACTGTTCATGATACAGTCTTTGTGCTATATAGCTGATGCCAGTAGAGCACTGATAAAAAGAACAGGTCCAGGCAAAACAAATAGTTCTTTAGTAGTTCTTTATTTCAGTCAACCCTTCTTGCACACATTCTCTATCTCGCATACTGCATCCCCCTTTTTGCTTACAAAAGGAGGAGCTAATTTGAAGAACAGCACATCGACCACTCCAGACACATGGCAGATTATGATGAATTAGTATGGTATCTGAGATGGACAGCGGTGTCTGACGAATCAGTGTGAAGAAAGTTTCCCTGGTTTCTTAGAAGCCGCCAGTGTCTGATATCAGGGAAAGACTGAGAGATTCCCTTGTGTAAACAATCACCGGACCAGCCGACCAGCAAAGTGAAGTCGCGGAATAGTGTGAACTCGACAGTAGTTGCGTGGCTTGAGGCCAACGGTTGTGGAAAATGTTGTGTAACAGTTGTGCGGCCAGCAGTCGTTCGCTGAAGGACTGGTTCGTTACTTCAATCGTTAACAAGGAAGTAAAAGGGCTTGCCAGGCAAAAAATTGAGTTTGATAAAGCCGTCAGTCCGTTATTGCATGTTCGCTAAATGCGTCTAAATATAATTGAAATAAAAAAAATTCTAAGGAAAACTGGGGCAAAGAAATGTGTTTTTTATTTCCGTCAACTCGTTTCAGTGTTCGTTATAGGTATGCTCTACTGTATTTTACTGATTAGTGTTGTGGCAAATAACTGCATGTATCTTGCTATAGAAGACAGCAATCACACTTATGTGATTAATATCACTAGCTTAATATGTGTATGTCATGTACATTGTATTAGTGGATAATAGATCTTTGTGTATTGTTTAGCTCAGACTGTGACATTTCCTTTACCCAAAACATTTGATTTAAAAATGAAACAGACACGAATACAACAAACATTGCACTGAAGTAAGGTGCAGTAAAATGTTTTTTAAAATCAAAATTGATCACTTTATTGACTTTTGCGCAACTGGTGGTAAAGTTTTAAAACAAATTTTAAAAGTTATTGATCACGCTTGTGTCTCATCACTTCAACAGTGAGCTTTTGTTTCTTGATGGTTCACCAATATATTATGTTAGTAAACAAGTACAGTGCATGTCTTTCTCAGGCAAAATTATTCTGTGTAGAGGTCTAGTGTGTTTTGTGTTCTAACAGCAGCCGTTGCAGGAGTAGTTTTATTTTTACAGAAATCTGTCACTTGAGACAGTGAAGCAGCACATGTCTTGGTCACTGTGCGATAGAAGTTCAAAATATTAATGATTCCATGAATCAAAGAAAACTTACAAAAACACATAAAAAAACATTTCATAAAAACAACAACAAGTTAATACATGAAAACTTACTGCTGGAAATGCTTGGTATTTTATATTTGTCTTTTGAAAGCATGTGTAATTGATTTATGTTTGCATGGGAAAAGGGTCCTCCATTGTCATCATTATCATGATCACAAATGATTTGAATAAACCACTATTTTATGTTTGTGTGTATCAATAAAGTACATTCATTACTTGCTGAACCTTGACTTCCTGATGTTAATTTGAATTTTCTATGTACTGGTATAATTCTTTAGGCACAACAATGACACACTGTTATTCTTCAGTTTTTGCGTATGGATTGTATGCGAGATAGATTTTTTGAAACCTACTGCATGCACACATAACAGACATAAAAGGTGTTTCAGAGTGATTCAAGTGCACCTGATCATTATTTCTTCAATCCCCTACCATTTTTTAAACAAAAGCAGTAGTTTCCATCATAATATCACTATATGTGATATAATCCAAGCCTACTCATAAAAACACTGACAACAGGGCAGGATTGCCAGTTCAGTGCTATAGTGTGTAGATTCTACATTACAATGCATGTTATGTTCTTTGTTCATAAATATGCGGAAACTAAGAACTAAAAGGTTTAGGGATAGATCAATTTTTACAACTTTTTGTGTGTGTAAGGGCACTAGATATACAGTAATCCTTCCATAAGCATAATGATAGAGTAAGGTTAGGAAGGAGAGGGCTGTCCATATATATAATATATTTTTTTTATACATCAGTGGCAGTTAACTTTATTAAGATCAATTTCAAATTTGTGACTGGCCTTTTGGTTTATTCATTCATAAGACTTAGTGAACACAGACACAATGCTTGAGAAACATTTTTGGCTTCTTGGCACACTTTTCTTCACTCATGTTGCAAGATAAATGCAACTTCACACGTATGATTGACATTGTCAAGACAAAAATATAACCCTGACCCTGAAGTTCAAGCTGCAATGATCTAGTTTTAGTAAAGTTACCAGTAGTAGATCTAAATCTTTTATAAAGAAATAGTTTGACTTGAGTAATGAGTTATGGTAAAGACAATGATGATGAAAACCTATTGACCTGCACACTGCCAAAGAATGGACATTTTCATCATGTAAAGGGTTCCTCGTGAATAATTATTAATTAGCCTGATTTACCTTTCCATTCCTATAAAATTATTTTAACTTTAAACAACTTTTGAGGAAGCATATTATTGTCGCACACACTACTTTGAACACGTGGGGGAACAACATGCAAAGCCAAAAAAGTGACGATGACTAACTACAGGAAGAGTCTAACTACTAACTAGATATCTACACATAAAGTTGATAATTGCTACTTCGGAGCAACTGAGAAAAATCTTTAGTTTTCACTTTATCAACCCATTGTAGACATTTTTGCTTGTCAAAGATTTACTTGGGAGAAGTAAATTAAAGGGAGGGATTGTACTTGTTATAAAATTTACAAACAACTTTGACACCTGTGCAGTGAGCTCTTTACTTCTGAATTCATTATTACATCATGTACTTTGAAAACAGCCACCATTAAAAAATATGTTTAATTTTTCAGGTCTAGATTGGCTAAACGTTTCAGAGCCCTTGTCCTTTGGCACTCACCTTGCTGGTCAAATTGTAGTTCTGGATTTCTTCACTTACTGCTGTATAAACTGTATGCATATTCTCCCGGACCTTGAGGCTGTAGAGGAGAGATTTTCTCCTCTTACTGGTGTTTCCATTGTGGGGGTTCATTCTGCAAAGTTTCTGAATGAGAAAGTCACAGCAAATATCAAGAGTGCTATTCTTCGTTACAACATTACACACCCTGTTGTGAATGACAGTGATGGTGTTCTGTGGCAGGTAAATTGTGACACTCAATATTATTCATCATAAGTGAGTTCTTTAACACTCTGGGCTTGATGATAGTTTTCTTGTTCGGACATGATCAAAGGAAAAATCCAACTACATGTATACTTATTTTTATTTACATTTAGTCTACACCATAGGAAGAATTCTCTTTATTTTGAAATTATATTTTAAAGAAGACAAAGTTTATGGAGGATTTCACTGCAATCTCTTGCAATTTTTTTTTTATAGTAAATGTGAGTACTGATTAAAAAAAAATATTTCATAATATGGAAGCCTTAAACTTCACCTCAGATATTTTTTTTGTTTAAATAAAATTTTATAATGATTAGAAAACCAGATCGAAGTGTATTGAACTAAATTGCCTGCAGATATTTTATATGCAAAAAACAAGATTAAAAAAAATACATGTTTTACTAGTTTTAGTCCCATTTACTTTAAATTGGACTTTGATTGAAATTACTTTGAAGTATAATGATTTATGAACCATCTTAATTGTTTCCTCTTGTTCTGTAGGCTCTAGCTGTGTCATGCTGGCCAACTCTTGTGTTTATTGGACCAAGTGGCCAGCTTTTGTACACTGTTGCTGGTGAGGGTCACCGAAACAAGATCCTTGACTTCTTGAACATTGCTGTTGACTACTATTCATCCTTAGTAAAGCCAAGTACTCTGCCCATTAACTTTGAAATGGACAAGGTTCCGACCTCTTGTCTAAGATTTCCAGGAAAAATCAACTACTGGCCAGAGAAACAACGTTTAATCATTACTGACACAGGAAACCATCGAATTGTGATCATAGACAAGAATGGTGTGGTTCAGGTAAAGCTGATTCATTAATACTAATACATGTAGCGTAGTCAAGTCCTTTTATAAAAATGCATTAAATGGCCTTTTAAACATTTGAGTTTTACCTTTTTTTTTTAACCATACAGCCGAGCCTGCCTAAGATGGTAAGGGAAGGGAAGGGAAGGGAAAAAAGTTTCCGTCTTGTGCAGGTTTCCGCCTTAGGCAGGTTCTGTGGTTTCTTTGTTTAATGGTAGGCCTAGTTTTCTAGGTTTGGTGTAAAATGGTGCTCTCACTGCAGAATGAGGTCGGGGGGAATGCACAAAATGAAACCCGACGATATTATTATTAGGCCTTGAAAATAAATAAAAAATGTAGAATTATTTTGCTTTATTTCACAATTTTAAGTATGCCCATGCCCGAGAACATTTAAGAGAACCTGAGCGTTACGCGTCAGTAAGTTACTCTTATTATAGTATGATGCATGTGTTGCATATTATATCCAAGTTCGGATTTTCATGTTAAATTACAAAAGCACCATTTATCACAAAGAATTATGACGTCACAACAAAGATGGCAACTGGCATAGGAACATGGTTGAAGGTGAGAGCAGTTATTCAATTTCTACTACAAACGAAATGGTTACAACCTTCAGACATCCATGCAGAACTTGAGGCTGTTTTGTTCAAAATGCTTTCTAGGACACATTATTACAGGTAATGAGACATAGTTGCATCACACTGCCCCAAAGACAAAACGAAACACCCGTCACCACTGCTAATAAAATTCAAAATTGTTTAAGGAATAAGTTTTTGTATGCTTTTTGTCCCATGTTTTTTCTATTAAGTTCTATTTTCTACTTCTGCTTCAACTTGTTCCATCCCAAAAAAATTTACTTTATAACTGTTGACTGATCTATGGCGGATTCCACGAAAAGTGACACCATAGCAAAAAAAAATTCATTGACAACTATTTTCTCTGTCAATCCATGTTTCTTCCTTTTTTTTTTTGTTAATGAATGTTTATGCAGCACACCATTAGTCTCGAGAATAGTATAGAGCCTGGCTGTACATGTATCCTGAATTGTTTGTTTGACATTCTTCTATTGTTGTAACAATTTCATGTTTTTCATATGGGTTGTTTTGCCTATTACATTGTAAAAGCAATAATACTTTAAAGTTCAAATTACTTTTTCTTTTTTTGTTTGTTTAGGATGTCATTGGTTCAGGCATAAAAGGTTTCAAGGATGGAAGTTACAGTGAAGCGCATTTTTCTTCACCTCAAGGAGTTACGCTTGATGATATCTATCTCTATGTTGCTGACACAGAAAACCACAGAGTACGTATTGTGAACCTGCAGACTCAAACTGTGTCAACTCTTGTGGGAACTGGGAAACAAGGAACCGACAAGTTTGGTGGAAAACATGCTGATGAGCAAGATATTGCTTCTCCATGGGATGTAGTTAAAGTGCCAAGTGAGTTCTTAAGTTCAATAGATTTGCCTCATATTAAAATTTATGATAGGTTAAATTTGTTTAACATCAGCTTGACTAAGCATTGATTACGCAGAGAATGAAGATTTCTGGCATGTGGCAATAATATTCTTAAATGTAGGCCTACTCCTTTTGTACCCTTTTCTTTGAATTGCCGTGACAAAGATTTTGGTGGAGTAGATCTTTGAAATGAGAATGATAGCTTTGTAAATAAAATAATGTTTCTTCAAGGCCTATGAGGCCCTTAGAACCAGAGCTTATCCCGGTTTTGGTAACGTGAAGCAGAATAGGTGATATTTACATCATCCCCTAGACAGGATGCTTGTCTATCATCTCATGGACTTACTTCCCTGGCAGAATATTGGTACCTAGACTTCATGTAATTCGCATTTGGGTGAGGAGAGGAAAAATGCTATAAAGAGTCTTTCCTAAGGACACAACATGGTCACTCGAAATTGAACCGAAACCATCAGATTGGGAGTCCAACACTCTAAACATTCAGCCACTGCTCCACATTTGCCCCCCAATTTTTTTTTTTTAGTGTTTCACCAGAGTGATGAAAAGATCTTCAATGGCTCCAATGGCCTGCCTGAGTCTGTTCTTTACTTCTTCATTGGTGATACCATCTCTGTAGGAGATGCCAAGGAATCTTCTGGAACATCTAATTTAATCAAAGGAAATACCGAAAGCCAAAGTTACAAGGATTCAATTCTCTTAATTCGAAGTTGAGATTGGGGACAACGGCAATAAATCAAATCTCATAATTTGAAGTTGGCATCGAGACCAACAACAATAATTCTTTTTCCTCTCTCCATCCACCAAGCGATGCTCCACTGACCGAGCAAAGTGTGCGTGCTCAGTCTTAAAAAGGAGCGTAGAATGTGGTACAGGGGAGAGGTTGGAGGTGAGAGTCTGGAAAGTTAACGTTGTAGTTGTAGGCCCACGTTTTGCCAGACCTTGTGACGTTAAGCGATTATTACATCATTTCGGCAATATCGGACCTGCCCACAGATTATCTGTGGACCTGCCCGGAAAACCGACGTAAACAAGGAAGTCAAATCAAGCATTAGGCCTGTATGCCACGAGTACTGTGGAACCACTACTAACTTTTGCGCGAAGTGAGTTGCCAGTGCAGGGAAGGGGACGAAACGAAATGTGCTAGATATTGTTATATCATTTCAGCGAGATGGGCTCTTTGTTTTTTTTTAAATCTAAATCTAAATTTTAGGCACACGATTTGTACTTTGTTATGATACTTGATCTAGATCTATCATTCCACAGTAGATCTACACACTTTGAGCTACAAAAGTGATGTCCGTTTTAAGGTCAAAATAAAAAAATTAAATAGGGAAAGACATACTGTGGGGAAGTAACGACAATAATTTTGACTTTCTTGGAACTCAGTTATGTCCTGTATACGGTAATTCGAACCCGCGTAATTCGAAGTTTTGGTCCATTCCTAAGCACTTCGAATTATGAAGTTTCCACTGTAAATTACTGCCGGTTTTTGATTGAAATGGTATTTTTTTTTAATTACATGCCAGGGATCCAGAGCACTTTAATTTGTAGCTTAGAATTCAAAGACTTTCCGGAAATTAGCCAATATTTCAAAGTTCTAATTTTAGTGCATCTTATGTCAAAAAGTTTTAACGAAAACTCAGTTCTCAGAAAATTACTACTGACATTGTTCCAGACCCTCGCGTTTAATGATAGACAGTGTGTAGAAATGAGAGCGGAAACATTCTGTGAACTGGCTACTATTCTAGGAATGTAAAAGGGAAGTGTAAAAATCAAATAAACAAATTAACAAACATGTAGTGGCATTCACCTTTTTTGTCTTCTTTAATAAATTGGTATGCCAGGACTGGGAAAACTGAACTGCTGACAGTGAATCCAAAGTAGCACATCAATTTTGTCCACGCTCTTCCTCTTGAGACTTTTTCATTGTGGAATGCATCTTATAGTTATACCTGTCTGTTTTATAATTTGTCTTTAAAAAATGTCAATTCAATGTTGTTTCAATTGACTGAACCAAAATTTAGAATGTCAGCTGTATGCTGCTATTATCATTTCATTAATGGATGTTCCAAACAAAACTAAATGAAAATCTTAGGAAAGGAAAATGACTCCTGTAATTATGTGGAAAGCAACAGTATCATACAGTTCGATACAAAGCAACTAGCAAATGGGAACTAAGCCAATTGCAGGAGCCTCAATATTTGTTGCTAAACAGTGTGCACACCCAAAATTGTTGGCAATATCAATGGTTAGTGATGTAAAAAAAAAAATTCTGATACCTTCCCAGACCCTTTCACTTCTCAATTTAGTTTTGAGTGAACTTTAATATATATATTATATATTATGGGTTGTTTGTGTGTGGCCTTGATTTGAACTTCATTTCCTTTTTTTTTTTTTTTGTGCTCCATCATAATTGTAAGAATTCATTGTTAAATTCTTCTAAGAAATGTAGTGTAGTTTTCTTCTTCACCTTTTGAAACCTTTTTTATATTACTAATTTACAATTTCAACAGAGAAAAATACTGATCTGCTGATTGCAATGGCAGGCTCACACCAGATTTGGGCTTATCGTTTTGATCCGTCATACGAGTGAGTGATGATAAGGATTTGATCCATGAATGAAACATTATCTTTTTAAATGCTTCAACTCAAAGTCATTGTGCAAATGACAAGTTCTGCATGATTTTGAATCTTTGGTAAATAAAGTAGTATATTGTAATATAAAAAAGGGAACACTCTCACATAAACAATGCCTTTTTTATGATAATAAATTTTATCTTGGCCACGACTACCTGATGGAAAAGGTGAAGCTGCTGGCAGACGTCAGATGATGAAGGCAGAAGATCCAGATAAATAGCCTATATGAGATAATTGGAGAAGGCAAAGGAAAGTTACAGGAGAAGATGGAATGGGAACAGAGGTGGGCAATTGGAACACCAACTGCCGAGGAAGAGAAGATGGAGTTCTTTGAGGAAAAAAGTTTTTTTGTTGGTTTTTTTATGTAGAATTCTTAAAAAGAACTCCTGTAGGGACAATGCTTTCCAGGATGTGGCTGATATATCAGAAATATCTCCTGGAGAGCCTTGCTTTTACCAGTGGTGTTGTGGGCAGCCACCGAAGTTGATTATACGGCCTGGTTCTTCATGATGTGACCATGTTTTTTTTTAGCTTTTTTGTTTATTAATTGCTTTACATTTATATGTTTGGTTGTATATTAGTATAGATATATAGTATAAGTGTGTGATTGTACTTGCTTTTTGATATTTGTTTACAAATTATGAAATTAAATTAACTCATTGTAAATATGTAATTATCTTCATTAGAAATTACCTCCCCTTTAATTTCCATGACTGTTTTATGTAACTGTGTACAAGTATTATACTTATCCTTCGGAGTATTTGATCTATTTTGTAAACCTTTTTTGGGGATAAAATCAAACCAAAATGAGATTTCTTTACAATCAAGGGGATTAAGTTTGACGCCTTATTACTTCCCCTGGAAGCCGCTCCTACTTACGAAACAGGTTTTTAAAAATTCCTTAGATGATAAGCTTTCAGAATATGTATAATGTTACATGCTTGAATTCATTTGAATTTTCATGAAAATGCGGGTTTTCATGTTAATGCACTGTCACTTTCTGTGGAATCTGCCATGAATAGTTAGTCCAGATTCCCTCCCACAATTCCAAGGAACACAGAAAATTCATTAATAGTTGTTTGAACCTTTGAAGACAGAAATGTCGAGCGTTGGTTTGTTTTTATATTCTTTGGGATAGCTTCTTTTATTTGTGTTGACAATTCGTATTTTTCAGCTTCCAAGCAGCATCCATCCAGTTTTTTGTATCCAAATTCCATAATATAAATTTTAGAGCAGTGTTAGAGCGAAGCGCTAACTTTATGTTGAAGTTATCCGCCTCCTTTCTTATCAAATATTCTTTGGGCGGCGGAAAACCCACATGCTATTGAAGTCACACCAAGCTACGTTCTTTCATTCTTCATGTTGTTGTTTTATTATTTTTCTTATTAGAACAACTGCTTCATAGAAGCGCGTTTTCGTCCTGTACTACAGCAGAAAACTCACACTTATCTTGAACTAATTATTAGGATGGCGCTGATGACAAAAGCGTGCTTCGAAATTTAATTTTGTTTTTAATAAACTTAATTGGTTTCTTACTTTTGAAGTCTAACAAGCTAGCCATTTGTTACTGACTTTAGAAAAATAACGTCATAAGACAGTCACTAGACTGGAATCCGCGAGGGAGAAGGAAAGTTGGAAGACCAAATAAAACATGAGGAGATACACGGAGGTTGAGGCAAAAGCAGGTGGATTTTCATGGCCCAAGATGAAGAGGACCACATGTGCAGTGGTTGCAGCCCTGTGCTCCTTCGACACGGATTAAGTCGTCAGAAAAGAATGGTCTTACAAGGTTAAATAACAAATCTTTGAATAATAATACAACAAAAACGAGTTTGTATGTCAAAGGCAAAGAAGAAGAAGAAGAAGAAGAAGAAGAAGAAGAAGAAGAAGAAGAAGAAGAAGAAGAAGAAGAAGAAGAAGAA
>JBDFRD010288573.1:0-10713 GCA_039654405.1 Bullina lineata
GTTTCCAAAGTTCTGGCTTCTTTGGAAAAGCTAGTTCTTTTCAGTCTTCCCTTGTCCAGACTATTGATTCTGTTGTGCATTTTGCTCGTTGGTTGGGCTTTGTATTTTAGTCGCTGGCTAAGTAATTTTGAGTCTCTTCTTTCTTGTAGGGATTCTATTTCAGCATGGCTTTCCATTAGGTTAATAGGTGTGGATTTCATGCCTCCTGTAATTACCCTTAAGTTTTGGTTTTGTACACAGTAGATTTTCTGGAGATTGCTTTTGGCAGCTGTGCCCCATGCTGCGATTCCATACTCTAGGGTGGGACGAACATACCCTGTGTATGTTTTCCGAAGGATTTTGGCGTCAGCTCCCTATTTGAATCCCACTAGCTTCTGCAGTAGATGAGTTCTTGTCACTCCTTTTTCTTGACATGATTTTATATGCGCTTTCCATGTCATTCTTGGGTCAAAAGTGATACCAAGATATTTAGGGTTTCTTTCTTCTTTCAGTTGGTGCCCATCTAATGTAAGAGTTGTACTTTGCCTTTTGGTTGACAATGAAAAGATTGCATAAGTTGTCTTTTGAGTTTTTTTGCTTTGAACAAATGCACATTATTTAGGATTAGAATCATACATAATATGTATATGTAATTCATTGTATTTGTAGTAGTGGTGAGTGCTACATTAATGCAAGAACATGAGGATGTCCTTCACAATTTCTTTTGAAAATGCATTGTATGATAATCTACTTTTTACATTCACGTACATATGCGTCATGTGATGATGATGATTTCTTTGTTTAGCTTTTGTTTTCTAGTCCTGTTGTTGTCAGTTCTGATATCGCTGACGCATGTTTCATGTATGTGGTGTACTTCATTCTCTAAGTGTACTAACAACTAACTCACATTGATGTGCACAAAAAGAATGAAAACAGGTATCTAGGGAGAATAAAATTAATCTAGTTGTACAAAACTCTATTGACCAGGTTTACTTTTCATGAGCGAAAACTATAAAAAATTGTACATGTGTGTAGATTTATATATTTTTTTGTTTTTAAATGTGCAAAAGAGATGTTCTTTTTTAAAGAAACTAAAGCTAAAAAGTTGTATACCATATAGGCCTGCTGAATGATAACTGCATGTTTAGAGAAGAAACCACTAGATAATTGAATTATAGATTAATTTCATTTAAATCCTATTTTTGCCCATAATACAATATGTGTATAAAACTAATATATTGTTTTCATGGTCACATAGGCCTACATGCCTATTTTTATAAAAGAAAATCAGAAGTTCAGAAACGAAAAACTACGTTTGTGATACTGTAGCTTTCTGTAACAGATAAATGGTAAAACTTGCCTTTCTTACAATATCCATCCTGACTAGATCAGATTTTGGTGTGCGTTTACAGCCTGCCGCTGAAATGAGATAAAAAGAAAAAAATATTCAGCAATGGCACTTTCTTTTTTTTCCTGTGTACCTAATCTACTATTTTATACCCTTTAAACTTTCACACACATGAAGTAGACTTGCACACAAACACATTCATTATATCACATGCCATATATGCTGCACAAAGCAACACAATGCATGACATAATCTGAAACTTTAAAAAAAAAAAGGAAGAAATGGGGATCTGATGCAAATGCAGTCCTATTACTACACATTAGCCTTACTAGGTCTATTACTGCATGAAATACAGCTAATGTTTAATTAACGGTAAGCCATCCTAGTCGCAAAATCAGATCTTATAGTAGGCCTAATGCAAATTAGGCGCCATTATGAACTGAATAAAACCAAGTATCCATGTTTTTTACAGATGTGACACTATAGCCTACATGTAATTGGGAGCTAAGAACATATTTACTTTTATTCTTGCTTACCTGCAAAAAAAGCCCATATTGAATCCAGAGCTGATGCAAAATCAATTGCGGTTCTGAAAGTGTTAAAAAAGAAAATGGAAAACAAATTTACATTCTGTGTCATGTATGTGTGTTTGAAATGAAAAGATGATACATGATGTATATTTCAACTACTATATAATGCTACACTGCCATTTGTGGAGATTTATATTAATTTGTTTACACATCAAATAACTGAATGCCTGCATATTACCATTACCACATTGTAGGCCTGTACAAGACAAAACTTGTATTTGCCCAACCTTTTTCAAAGGTAAGTCATATACTTGTATCACTCTCGTGTATCCACTGATACTACTCAACGACATCAATAAAAAAAATACTTACCGGCCTTGTGTATCCACTTTGTACAGGTCTGGCTTTTTATCCATTAATGTCATGATCACTTTCCCATGACCTTGAAATGCAGCACAGTGCAAAGGTGTCCAAAGCGTACCCCTGTTACAAGCATTGACGTCAGCGCTATAGAGTATAAAAATACTGTGCGATTAGAATGTAGAATGCCAGGAAATCTGTTTTAAGGATAAAGAAATGGGCACCATTCAAATCATGAATCTTAATTCAATGTTTCAGCAGATTAGTTTGAAAATATCATTTCATATTATTATAGTTTGATAATAGACAGACTCTTTCTTTCAGCAGTTTAATGTGCAGAAGTCATTCAGGTCATCAGATTTGACAATTTTGATGAGAAAATTTAAAGTTACATGTATTTTGCTTTCCTAAAGAATATTGTTAATACATGTATTTAAAGTAGAGGTTACAAAAGAAATAAAAAAAACACCTTTCGTTCATCATTATAATTACATGTAATACAATTCAATGAAATAACGTCTTACTTATTATCAAGAAGTAATTGTACAATATTGTCATAGCCCCAAAAAGTTGCAACAGCTAGTGGTGTCATGCCATCGTTAGACCTGCCATTGGGATCCGCTCCTGCTTCAAGAAGCTCCTGTACTGCCTGGAAGACAAAATTGAAACAAAATATGAAAACAGGCAGGAAAAATCAAGCACCTAATTAACATCATTCTTTTCTTGTGAGGGTAATTTACGTAGGGTTCATGTAGCTTGTGCCTTGAAATAGTCCTTCATTTCAAATAGCTACAGCATATAAATCTACTGCAAATACTTAAAGACCATTCTCATACATGTATATTTATTCCATACAGCATTTTGTTTTGTCCCATAACTGAAAGTCTAAGTCACTTTTCTTTAAATGTTTCTTTCCTTTGCAAGGTACGGTACAAATATTTCATGACATCATTTACACACAACAAAACAACATTATTATGGAGCAATATACATGTAGGCCTATACTATGTACTATAAGTAACAATTTATTTCTTACATTCCTTTTTCACCAATAATTAGGAGAAGTAGAATCTCATCAGTTGATCAACTTATTGCACCTTATCATATAATATACACTTTTACAAATTTAGATACATGTACATGTATTATAATATGTCAGAAAGAGATCTAAAATTAGCCATAACTGTTGAAGTAGGCCTAATCAAATTTCTTTATCTGTAAATGATGTGCAACGAGAAATTCAAAACACTTTTTTTATTCTCATAGTAGTCATAGCCAAATATCAGCATCTCTATTGAACGCATCTTATCATTACACTGAGTTAAAAATGGCTTTCCCAATTGCAGAATGGTCAAAGGTGGAGGTGAAAGGGATGGTACTATTTTTGTCTGCAAAAGGAAAAACTCCTTCCGAAATCAGCTATTGAATTATTGCTATGTATGGTGAGATTACAATGAGCAAAAGACAGGTAAATCATTGGTGCAATTTGTTCAAAATAGGCAGTACCGTCTACAATATGAAGCTCGCTCTGGTCAACTACAGTCTTGAAGAAAAACAAAAAAGACAAAACATTGCTTAAGTTGGCGTGCTTATTCAAGGAGATAGTTCAAGCACAGGCTCATTTCTTGAAATTGCAAAGAGTATTGTGCATAAAATCATGCATGTGGACTTCAGGTGTCGAAAGGTTTTGGCAAGGTGATTCCAAAACAGCTGACAGAAGATCACAAGCTGCAGTAAACCTTTTCACTGAACCTTCTGAATTGGTAGTGGGGAAAGTCATTAGGCGATGTGGGAGGTGATGGTGACCTCCAAGGACTACGTGAATACTTTCTTGAATGTTTGATACATGGTAACCAGGTGTAGATCTAGGTGCATCACATGATACCAGAAACAATTAGGGAATCCATGACCTCAAAGTATCCATCATCTTTGCCTGCACAAAAATTCAAATTGCAAATTCGGCAAAAAAACAGATCGTAACCATGTTATGGGTTGCAAAAGATTCTGTTAGACATTCTGCCTCATGGACAATGCGTTAATGCTGCCTGTTACTGAGAAAAACTTATCCCGACTGAGAGAAGCTGTGCGGTGAGAGAGAACAAGACTTCATTCCTCAGCATTACAATGCAATACCTCACATGGCAAGATTGACAAGATTGGCTCCATCCTTAGGAAATTTTGCCACACCTACCTAATAGTCCCAACCAGGCCCCATCAGACTGTTACACGTTTGGGCCCCTAAAATTATGGCATCCAGGAAGCAAGAAGTTTGACTGTGACAGCAACCTCATTGGAGGAGTGTGGAATTGGTTCTCATTGCTTGACACAATTTCTTCAGGAAGTCTACATGACTACATATGTATTCCCTTTCTCAGTGCTGGTAAAAGTGATCTTGTGAGACTGCATACAGTAGATATCTAGGCCTATATTATGTATTATTCATTTTTGTAGATCTAGAAATCTAGTGAGTAGATCTAGATTTAGAGTACGGTAAGTTAAGTGTTAAGTTAAATTAAGTCTAGAGTAAAGTCTAAATCATATATTGAGTCTAGATCTAGATATAGATAGGCCTATAAATCTATTATTATTCAATAGTGCCTGAGTTACTATAAATTGATTGAGTCATGATTATGTGGACCCAATAAATGAAAGTAAGTAGATCTAGATATAGACCTAGATCTAGATCAATCTAGATTCTAGATCTAGATCTATCTATACATATAAAAAGTTAGTTCAGTTCAGAGTTCAAGATTCAAGTTCAGGATTCAGTATTCAGTACGCAATTAATTGTAATCAATAACAAAAAAATCATCATGACAACGGTGAAGGAGAGAGGTTATGGAGACCTGACTCGTCATTACATAGATCTGCGTCAACCAAACTTAAGCTTCTAACAATTTCATTCCGTTCAAAAAATGGAAAATAGGTCCAATCAATTTACCAAGTAGTCCCCTGCTCCAGCAGCGCTGGCAACAGACATGGGCGCCGCCATATTGCCGTTGCGATGAACGCTACCAGACCGGAGATTCCAGGTATCGGGAATTTCCGTCACCGTTCGTCAAATAAATGGGCGGAGTTGGGCAAAAGAGGTGGGCGGGTTCATTCTGTTTACTGCCGACGTCACAAGTGTACCGTGAAGCACATGGCTCAGCGGTCTCTTGAGCAGGGGATTATACAGATAACACCGAAGCAATCGCTTAGGCCTATCAGTTAGAAATGCAGCGATTGACCTGTTGCTATCTCTCACAGACATGGAATATCAGCACAAGTGCTTTGGTGATTGGTTCGCCTAACAGAGCAACAGATTGCTTTAAAAATAAGTATGCGCCGGTATACCTAATAAGTGATGAAGGTATGCCTTCTAAATCTTTCTGAGGAAAATATCACCGGGTGAACAGTCAAACTGGAAATTATGCGAGTCAGTCAAAAACAAGGAAACAGTGAAAGCCACAATTTCATCGTCTATTCTTTGCCATTCATATGTGTTCTGTGCTATTTGAACGGATTGGATGGAGATTTTGTGCATGATGATATTTTTGCAATCGTTAAAAACCCAGACGTAACTTCCAAAAATGATGTGTTGCACGTTTTCGTTAACGATTTTTGGGGAACACCAATGGATGATATCAAAAGCCACAAGTCCTACAGGCCGCTTTCCGTTCTGTGGTTCAGGTATGTCGAGCGTGACTTTTCGGTTTGAAGCCACTGAAAGGGACTGCACTTTCAAGTGCGTCTAGTGCGTTATTTCTTTTAGGCTGCAGGCGCTGACTTGGGGGTCGGAATGCAATGGCACTTGAGTTGTCTTGAGGAAATGTTGGGCTCAGAAAATAGACTAGCGATACACGATGTTATTACATTACATGCCTAAGTTACTATTACCCATATAGGCCTGGTTTTGTCTTTAATGTTTTTTTTCATCTTGTTAATGTTGTTGTACATTTACTATATAATTAATATACTTCCTCTGCTGTGCTATGGGCGGAAGAATGAGGGCGGATTCTTGGTTGTATTTTTGAACTAGTCAGTCAAGATTGCTTAATGGGTCTTTTATTTTAATTTTAAAACGCCGAACAGAAGAAAGAAAAGAGAGAAAAAAAGGAACGGGGGTTTGAAAAAACAAAAGCATCAACATTTCCATCCCCATTCATCATTTCTACTTTTACCTTTTTATCACGCAAATTAGTCCAGCGTTTTCTCTTGCTCGTGTGTCAAAACACGTGCAATTGTCGCGTTACACTACATGTACAATGTATTATGGATATGTGATCTTGGGGGCATTGTATAGGCCTACAGTATTATTGCTAGAAGTGGTCAGCCATAAGTGTTTACTGTAGGCTATGCGTAAAGCAGATCTTTTGATCTCGTCACTTTTGCATGCGCAAGTAACAAAAAGCAAGGAAAGGTAGAAAGAGTCACCTGGACGAAGCTAAATTGTAGGCATACATAATTTTAATTAGGGCCTATTCGCCCCCGCCACAAACCACTAAATGCCTTCATTTTTAAAAAGGGAGGGAGGTGTTAAAGTGTGCTGAAGTATCCACATTACAATGGCAAAACTGTTTTCATTTGTGAACCTTAGTGAATCCTGTGTGCAATGCTTTAGGGTATATCGGTTCCTTCTCTCTCGCTGTTCTAACAGTTGTAAAGCTTTATTAATTGCCATTAAAACAAAACAATACACATGTACTACTTTGCCTTTCGAATTCTCCGGTGCGAAGCTTGAGTCAGACCCTTCTAGCCAGCAATATATTAAGTTGATGCAACGTCTTTTTCTTTTGTCTTCCCTTTTAATTTGGTGTCGTGACTTGTGAACCCTCTGCCTTATAGAATGATTGACTTTTATGGCGATTTGTCGGTGTTGCGGGGAGACGTCGAGTTTTTTTGGGGGGACTTGTCTTGAAATCTTTTGATTTTGATTGATTGTTGGCTGGAAGGCACTTTGTTTACCTAACGCTTACATGGGTTTCTGGTGTAGACCTATTTTGTTTTTCCGACAAATCACACTGCTCCCTTTGTTTATTCCACTACTTTCTTCTCGCCCGAATCGTTCAATATTATAATTGTGCCAGTGAGGATCATTCCTCAATATTCATTTCTCTAAATTGTGGAGACGGCAAATACGAACAAGATTAGGATGACAAAACATGACCGTTTCCGTTTCCTACACCAGTCATTTTAAAGTACCGTACTCGATCTATCTAGTTAAGAGTATTTTTCTCTTTTTTGTTTGTTAACTCTTTTTCGTTTAGTCCGCGCAGGCGATCACTATATTAAAACAAATACAGAAAATAAAAGCAAAATACAACGACAAAAGAAAACAACAACAACTTTCGTTTTAATTTTTTCTTTCGTGTGAAGATAACATTATAATAATTATAGGCCTACACGTAATTTAGAACTCTTCTCAAAATGTCTCATGTTATTTTTGCATATTCCTAGAGCACAATCATAATCACCGGCACTTTTCTTTCAAAAAGAATAAACAGATGCAGAACAAGGTATGAAGTAGATATCTATATGTCTCAGTGTATGCCTGTTCTCACCGATGAGGGAGACGTTTAAGTGAAGCTTTAGATAATGAATAGAGCTTGGGGCACGCGTCTGGGTGGCTTTTTAACCTTTTCACAATGAGCCAAGGATTTTCTCCTGAAGAATAGGACCTAGAACGGGGCTTCACGCAAGACACTGCTATCCTTTGTCATTCCTCTTTCTTCATTGCTCTGTCGTGTAACCTCTTTCACGAAGGCCGGTGTGAATACCTGGGACAATTTGTGGAAGAAGACATAGATGTAGATTTAAAGGAGATAGGAAGAAACCAGTACCAGTAAAAAAATATAAAAAAAAAAGAATACCACCACCACCAACAACAACAAAGCAGGCCGAACATTGATAATATCACCCTCACCCTTGAAGTTGGAAATACTGATAAGAGGCGAAAGCCTTTCATCAAAGCTATTGGTAGAGAACAGGTCAAGGATAAACGATTTCCAACTTGTTCTATCCTGGGTAATTTTTGGTAGTTCCTTCCAGGTATGTCCCCATTTCCAATGTTCCCTGTCGGTACAACGTATCCATCTTTCTCGTGGCCTGCCTCTGCCTCTATTTCCCTGCGGGTTCCATCGCACTACCTATCTTGTAATGTTGTTACTGGTTTTCGGAACGTGTGCCCAATCTAGCGCCGTCTACGTTGTCCTATTTATTCTTCCTCTATTTGTCTTTGTCCAGTCTTTTCCCATACTTTTGATTCTTATACGTTTTCGTAGACACCTATTGATAGATTAATGTTTGCACTTTCTTCAACACATTAGATGTAGCCTTCCAGATTTCGCATCCATACCAAAGCACTGAATTCAAAATTGAGTTGAAAAGTCTTATTGTTTTTCTCCGTGATATCTTTTTCCATACCTTCTGAAGCTGAGTAAATGCTGTTCTTGTTTTACTTAAACGTGCTTTGATATCTGCTTCTGTTCCATCGTGCATGTCAATTATGCATCCCAAATAAGTGAAAATTATATTTCTTCAAGTGGTTCATTTTATAGTGTGATTGGATCTTCCCACATCTTTCTGGACTTAAGACCTGCACTCTTGGATATGCGATTGAGGTCGTCATCTTCCTTTAAGTCTGACTCCTTGTGCGTCGTAGCAGTGTTAGATTGTCTGCAAAATCCAAGTCATCCAGTTGTTGCGATAGGGTCCATTGCAGCCCATTCCGTTTTCCTTTTATTATTTCCTTTATGACCCAGTCAATCAAAGACTAAAGAGGAAGGGTGAAATAAAACACCTCTGTCACACCTTTGTCTACACCCCGAAACGTTCTGATAGGTATCCTTCATGAAAAACTTGTAAATTTTATTTGTTCGGTCGTAGGATGATTTCACACGATTGACTAGTTTTTCTGGAATTCCATGGTGTGCCATAATGTTTCCCTGTCTCCACTGTCACGTATTTTTTCAAAGTCTATGATGTTGATAAAAGGTGGTGAATTCCATTCATGGGATTATTCACGAGGTTACTATTTGATCTGTGCATGATCGATCCTTCAGGCAAAAAGCGACCCGGCTATCTCTCATCTTTTCACCCAGTCCATCTCAATTCTCTGTAGCATGATCATATTGAAAACTTTCCCTGGTACCGGCAGAACTGTGATGCCTCTAGATCTATAATTATCGCAATTACATAAATCTCCATCTTTACGCAGCTTATTAAGTGACCTCTTAGCTGTTTTATGTAAGATAGTTCCCGCACCTTCTCGGTGTGGTCTATCGTCCTGACCGAGAAGATTAAAATGTTCTCCAAATTTAGCCGTTTCTTTCGAGGCCAGTTCTAGTGGGTTTCACTGATTCCGGGGACATGTCGGCGGAATCTGTGCGTCTCCTTGACAATCTGTGCAGTGTCCCTGCCTCATGAATAATCCTGACGTTCCACGAGTCGACCCGAAAAGACGTTGCACATAATGGAGAAATCTGCTCAACACCTTCCTTTTGGCTTTTGCTGTTGGGCTCACGAGATGTGGGGTTGCTTTTCATTTGTAAATGTTTCTGTATTTTTTCTTCGACGGTATGGGTTGTTAACCCCTGGACCAACCCCTAACCTTGAGGGCCAGGTGGTTCAGTGTCGGGGGCCACTACCCCACAATGCAGGGAACGGCAAGGATGCGAAAGCTTATGATGTTTTCTTTTTCTTTTTATGTGGTACGATTTAAAAAAAAACATCATTCAATGTTGATTCTGACGTCGGAAGTAACTCTGGTGCTCTCTTTTAGCGGCAACTATGGTGTTTGGCGCTTTACTATTACAAGCTAGTTTTACTGAAAATCCTTGAAGAGATCTGAAGTCTATGCCAAACTTACTTAACTTTACACTGTTTGCTCTTCCTTCAAGCTTGCCACCCTGTCTCCAATTTCAAGCAAATACTACGCCCCCAACCTCACCCCCTTTTTTTTTCTTTTCAAACCTTCCCTTTATGTTTCGCTGCTTTTCTTTCTTTCTTACTTTTTTATTTAAATTCAACCATAAACTTCTTTTAATTTTGTTGGTAGCGGTCGTGGGGGATGCTCGAAAACGTGAACCAGTCCGCTCAAAAACTCTAAACAAAGCGAAAAGAAGAAAAAAAGCGGAAAGAAATTAAACCCAAACACGCCTGCTGCGTTTAGCACTACTTTCGAGAGTGGGAGGCGACCAGGCCAGTGAACTCGAGGTGCTCAGACTTCAAAGCTGGCGTACAGAGGTGTCAAGTAGAGCCTACCAAGAGCAATGGTAAAACGAATGCATGGCTGAGTGTTTATTGCCCTATAATAAAGCCCCACTTAGTGCTGTTTTTGCGCTTAAAATCAATGGATTGAGACCTTTGCCTTTGGACACTGCTGTTTTGATTAGGGATAATTTACACGCAGGAAAATCCTTTTTAATAACACTGACTGCAGTTTGGGGGGGGGGGGGGGGGGGGGGGGGGGGGGGGGGGGGGGGGGGGGGGGGGGGGGGGGGGGGGGGGGGGGGG
>JBDFRD010288683.1:0-10711 GCA_039654405.1 Bullina lineata
GACTGACTAAAACAGGTTCATTTGCATACGAGTCAGGCCTGCGAGCGACGAAAAACTGCAGTGGACGCGGGGCCTAAAGCTCCGTTTATACAGAGCGCGAACGCGAACGCGGTTTTTTTTGTCCTGGAATGGTTTAGTCATTTTAGCCCGCGCGTCCACTGGATTTTTCGTCGCTTGAACGCCTGACGAAAACGTGACGTCACAGTCTTGATGAAAAAATATTGTTTAATGAGAAGTAGATACAGTACACTAGGCTCCCAAAGTAGGATGGGAACGTCATGTTTGGCGAACCATAGCAAACCACCATTCCAGAATTTCTATATCAGAAACTAAGTATCCTCTCCCTTCTCCAGTTTCTTAAGTTCCAGCTGAATCTTCCGAGTTTTCAGCTCGTAATACCACTTCCTAACCCTGCTCTCTTCAATCTGACATTTCAGCCACTCATCAACCAATTCAGAATTGTCCGTGTTGAATATTGCAGGCTTCTCAGGCATCTTACGCTTTTTGTTCGTTGTCACAGGGGCAGTGCTGTTGTCATCTTCCCCTGCAATGAGCCATTCAGTAACATTCTCTGTGATAATGTGAAAACAATGAAAATCTGAATATAACAAACCCAGGCTATTCCTTAAAAAGAAGAAACTATTCCTTAAAAAGAAGAAAGCTGCATTTTCGAAAACTATTCCTTGCCGGCTCTGGCTCCAGCTAAACTATATTGACAAGACAAGCGTTTGTGAAATGTGAAATTTACAGAATGGAGCAGCGAAATGCATATTTGTATCATTTAGGTCAGTGTAATTCTATTGGCATGTAAAATGAATATGATAAAAAAAGTAACTCACCGGTGACTCCAGAGAACAAGTTTGACTTCTCCCTTTTAATAGACGATATCACTTCTTCGTAGGGCAATGGCGCTGGTGCTGGCCCTCCTCCAGTTTTCGCCTCGCCTCTCTTTTTGTGTAGAGCCGACGCTTTCAGTGCTCTCCATTTCTCCTTCAAATCCGTTACAGTTCGCACTGCCACGCCACATGCGTTCACCCTGGATGTTATTCTCTGCCATATCTCCTTCTTCGCTTCACTGGTTATGGTGGCGCTGAGGCTGCTGAAAAGGGTCACATGTTCTACTTGCAGCTCTTCAAGTAGTATTCTAACTTCCTCAGCACTGAAGTTAGCTTTTCTGGCCCTTTTTCCAATTTTCTCAGTCTTGCTGCGAATTTCAGAAACTTCCACGCGAGTTGGATTGAACCGGAAGCAGACAGTGGAGCGGGTTGCCCAGTAATCTATAAATATCTCACCTTGCACTTGGCGTTTAGCTATAGGTTAGGCGTCGTGCATACGAAATCCGGTTAGGGTTTATACGCGGTTAGGGCCCGTATAGCTAACCGCATTTAAGCTCTTTTCTGACGTGCATACGCGCCCAGGTGCTTGAAGGTTACAGCGCAAAAATCATAGCTTTGGATTTCTGTGGAAAGGTTGAAAAAAAAACACATGAAAATTACGTTTGATCCACCTATCGGTAAGTCTACACCAATCCAGTCTAGGTCATGATGTTTTGCTCGGGTACGAGGGTTCAGTAAGCAGTGACAACAGTGCGTTTTCGCAATTGTCCTTTTCGCACTGAACAGCCTTGCAGTCTCATTTATCATGTATTCTACGAAGCGCAATCAGCTCGCTTTTCATCTTGTATGCTTGCATTTTTTAATTCCCCAAGCAAGAACGAAGCAATGGTATATTCTTTTGTGTGTGTGTGATTTTACAAGAAGTAATTTTACGTTTGATATTACATTGTACACAGTTAAATCTTTCTGTTACTAAGGAATGCTAAAAGGTATCCATTTGATGATAATTATTGTTATCGCCGATTGTCACATTATTTCAATGCATTGTGTAGGTCATGTTTCACCCGTGCTGGATATCGCAATAATAATAATAATAATAATAATAATAATAATAATAATAATAATAATAATAATAATAATAATAATTATTGATTTATGACTGAATCTTGGCGATGATTGAATCTACTTTATGCGTCCATCATATAAAATCATGCACCCAGACCACGAATTCAGCTGACATTGTAGTCGGTCTTAAAAACTAGTCGGAATCCGTAATCGGTCTCGATATGTCTATCTTTGGAAGTGAGGTTACATTTAGGTGCAGTAGTAAAATTGTTTTTGTGACATAAAAGTGTTGGGGCCAAATGGAGGCCATTGGGAAAGGGGGTGGAACTGAAAACGGCAGCATAAAATCTGTCATCTGCATTCTTTGCGGCCGCAAATATTAGGGCCAATGACAAAATTTGACAAACTCCCATAAATTGGCAAATCTTCACAAATTTCGGCAAAAAAGCGAAGAAAAAGTGCGAAACTGAGAAATATTGCAGCTTTGCGTAGGCCTAAACTCCAAGGGAAGCTACTCACTTAGTAATTTCTTACTTGATTACTTCCTGGCTTCCTGTTTTTCAACTTCCGTTTGCATCGCTCTTAAGGTCTTCCCCAGCATGAGTTGACGAGATATGTTGAGAAACTGGGGCCCAGTGCCGTGAAAGAGTCCATTACTGGGAACACTGATCTGACTGTTTTGTGGAAGTCTGCGGCAGATCATGTTCCTGCTCTCGCTGCACTGGCGTCCCGGTAAGCCTTCTCAACATGCTCGTCAGCTGATGCTGAACGGAGTTTTCACAATCTTGTTTTGTCTTTCAGAAGGCGTAGACTCACGGAAGACAACATCAAAGGACTCATTTTCCTTTACTACAATATGTCCAGTGATGCCTCTTTTTTTGAGTAGCTCAGGAAAGCTAGTCCTTTGATGAGTGTGAGAGAGTGTGTGCTTGAGTTAGTATGTAGGTGTGAAAGTTTGATAATAGTGGTAGTGTTCTAAATGAGAGGGAGTATGTGTGACTGAGTGAGTTGAGTGTTTGCCAGTGTGAGTTCTAGTTCCACAGTGTGTGTGTTTGAGAAGTGTGGTTGCCTGAAAGTTTGAGAGTAAAATGTATTTGTGTTACAGTGCTGTAAATAATAAAGGCTGCCCCCGTTAACTATAAATTGTCTTTTTTATTTATTTTTCCATATAGCATGTTTATATTTGCTGGGATGCTTAATTCTGCCGGGCAAATGTTTTTGACAAATGTGGGCCCTTTTGGCAAATTTTTTGACAAATTTTGGGTTTTTTTTTTGACAAAATTTGACAAATTTTAGGCCCCAATTTGGCAAAAAATGCAGATGACAGATATGAAGCAAAGAATAGTTCAGGCACTTTCAGAGAAAAAAATAATTTAAGTCTATGTAACTTTCATCACTAGCTTATATATAAATAGGAGAATTGCATTCTTACTGATGTTGTAATTCAAGATAATTAAGTAAAAAAAAACACCAACCCCATACAAAATGGAGTATACCCAGATCTAAATCGTTTATGATGATATAATAATAGAAAAATAAATGAGTTCATGAAGATTTACATGCATAATTGGTGTAACAGTGTAAAATATGTAAATTATGTAAATAAAAAAAAAGAAGAAAAATGAAAACAAAAAGAGAAATGATAAACATACTTTTCTTGGACTGTCTGATACACAAGCTTTCGCTGAAAACCATTGCACGGAGGAAATGCTAATGGCTCAGTATCCTCTCCTTCAATATAGGCTGACACCTGCTTACTGGGGAAAACAAAAAAAAAAGACATAGATGAATAAGGGCAAACAAGTCACACCCACCATCCTAACTCATATATTCATGGAAATAGTATGCTTAAAAATAAAGAATAAAGAAGTGATCAAAAGCCCATTAATGAGACACTTTAAATATTGAATACAACAGAACTGACATTCAGAAAATTAAACCCACCAACACGCAAGACTTGTTTCTTCCATAATAATAATAGAAAAAAACCCACAGCATTTATGCAACATGATATAAAACATATGTGAAACGCTGAAATCAACTTATGTCGTCAGATTTAATTCATGGAGAAACAAAGATGTGCGAAAAAAAAAAAAAAAAAAAAAAAGGAGAAATAAAAAGGTGAATAAAAACCAATGAAATCGCAAAGTCTTACATCATAAAAATATATTTTTATAATGTAATTATCAATATTACCAGATGTCATCCAAGAAAGGCTTGTGCTCCTCTGGAACGACAACGTTTCCCTTCCTGCTGCTTCCTCCATCAGGACTGGTTAATGCTGGTGAGGACAACTTGTTTATCTCTTCATGCTTTCTGTCAAGCTCTGCATGCAGCTTGGATTCCTGCTCCGGTGTCAAGTACGGGATTCCTGAATAGGTAGTGAAACATCGTTGCTTTGTTGTAGTCAAGTTCTACAAATTTATTTCTTTTCCATTTTTAGTCAGCAATGTTTGGGTGGTATATTACCATATTCTAAAGGTTTATTCTTAATGATGAAAGCTTGAAATTAGAAAAAAAAAATGAATGGTGTCTTAAAAATGAAATACAGAACAAATTAAACAAAAACTTGTCGAAAATTCCGCTTTTATACTCTTCCTTCAGTTAATTAAAATTTACTTTTAATTTTCAAGAGATGAGACTTTTAATGAGAACAACTTTTAAATTGACTTCAAATGTTCTGGGAAATCAGATGCCATTAGAAGTAGTGCTTTGGCAACTTCAACTTAAACGACAGACAAACAAAATAATGATTCCAAACACAAATATCTGTTCTACGATTGTCAACCACGATTTTTTAAAATTCATATCCAGGTTCACATACACCCGTGTTTTCTGAAAGTACTCATTTATGAATGCGTCAATAAATCATTTTTATGGGCAGTCTTACTTACCTTCCTTGAATAATTTGTTGAAATCAAAGCCTTGTGCTATAAGAAAATCAATGCTTGAAGTCTGAAACAAACATAATAAAGAAATCAAAATGGAAGAACAGGGGCCCATAACACAGAGATTAAAAAACAGACACACAAAAAGAGAATCTATTGATAAGCTCCTTATTTTTAAAGTAAAATAAACATATCAATCAACATACTAGTTCATTAGTGCACTATATTCACACAATGTAACCTAAACATAGTAACTAGTATATTTCAGTCTATCATTTAATATAAAAATGGTTATATGCTCATTCATTGATTAACGGCATGTAGTGTGTTCTATATTCTATACTTTGAAAGGTGTATGTGTTTTTTATTTCACCTGACACATAAACCTCCGATCAGGACTTTGTCTGTTATATGGTCGTGGGAAGATGTAAAAATTGTATGGCTTTGCTTCATATCTGAGGAGGTAAAGAGAACTTTTTTCAAGTCTGAAACCTTTTGCACTATTCAGTAATTTTTTTTAAAAGTTAATAAAAGTGAAAAAAAAGAATTGATACTAATAATGTTTTCTTCAATTCAAATTTTCTACCTAAATAAAAACTTAACATTCTGCTAAGATTAAAACATACAGTACTTGATCATTAATATAGTAAGTTCTTAAAATGGAAAAGATGAAGCATGTCAAGCCATCATTAAGAACCTTCACATCAGTTTTTTTTATAGAGACTTTTTATGGAAATTAAGGTGCCCTGAATAATAAATGAAACAACTTCAGGCAAATTGTGAGTAAGTATAGCAGAAAGGCTGTGATTTATATGACTGAGGCATGTGGTATATATATAAAGTTAATGACAAAAGACTAGTTTTAGTTATAATATCATATCAAAGTATCCCTTCCATTTGTTAATTATTAAATGAAACAGTTACAGGAATGTTGTCACTACTGCAAGCCAACTAAAAAAAAAAATAAGTTTTACAAGTTTTGTCACTTACTTCTGTTTTTCTTGGTCCACTTTGAAAGTACACAAGCCAACCTGAATCAACAAGAAATCTGTGGAGCCCTGCAAAAAACAATTGTTTCAAAATAAATTTATCAAAAACATATACAAAAGCACTTTTAAAAAAGAATTGCAGCGGTGTGTACGAGCAAAATGATCTCAGATAAAACAACAACAGAAAAACTATATTCTCCTTTTGACACCCAAGATAAATCCAAACTTTTCACGGGGTACAAAATCCCATCATCTGCAATGTTAATCCATCCTAACCTCGGAAACATTTCTTACATTTCTAATTTTTCGGTAGCGCTCAGCTGGTGTATCGAATGGTGCAGCATGGCCAAACTCCCCCGAGTCCAAACCTGAGTCAAGAAAAGAATTTATTTGATTAGTACATTGATCTTAAGTTACCGTACTTGACAATAATAAAAGATAATAGTATCAATTTTTTTTTATCATTTCTTTGAGACAGGCACTGTTAAACCAAAATAAATAACAGTAAAACATTAAGTTGTGATAGACATCATGATGATTATTCGCACACATACAAAAAGGTACAAGAACAGTTGTGAGATCAATCAATTCTGATTCATATGTAGTGATTTCACTGTAAACACTAAGATTTTTTGGCAATCCATTTTAATCTCCACTCCAAACATCTTTGATATAATATGATGACTTTGCCGAAAAGAAATATCTGAAGACGAGTTAAAAGGTCCTATTCAACACATTTTTTACAAGAGTAGGTTACTGTGGAGAGGTCTTCGATTTAAGGACTTTTAACCAAAAAAGTCATCCATAATGTCAGATATATAATTTAGAGCTTATTAGTGTGTACACTTCTTCAGACTGGTATACAACACTGAAACTACTGACCTGTGAACTCTCCATCTATAGCCATGAAAGTACACTCCTTGATGTCAGACACCACATTGTCCAACTGTTCATGGAAGTCTAGAAGCAAGGTTGGAAACAAAGCAATGAATGAAAATGAAACCAAAACAGTGAACAATCTGTGCACTAAGGAAGATGAATTTTTTAATGATACGTGATATGCACAACTGAGAATTTTCTGACAAATAGGTTATAAAATATCCTAGATCTAGATCTACATTTCATTTTTCAAAATTTATATCACAAAGCAATTTCGGAATGGAAGATTTCATTTTACAAGATTAGGCCTGGACTCTCTATACAATTGTCAAATATGTGGTCTAAGTAAGTCCCAAGACTAAGAATTGGCTGAAAGTAATTTGATCTAGAATCTAGTTTTAGTTTTATCAACCTGCTGAAACACCTACAACTAAATCTAGATCTAGATCGAGCCATGAGTACTCAAGAATTTATTTCATTTACTCCTGGCCCAAGAAAAGGCAAAGGGTGGGAGAAAGAAAAGTCTAGAGTCTCTAGTTGAGAGTCTAGCGTCTAGATCTGATATAGATCTAGATCTAGATGTATTCGGTTTCAGTTTTCATTGGTGGCAGTTTTTCTATGAGTAGATTACATTCATATGATCTATCTAGATCTAGATCTATATTCTTCTTAAAAAAAGGAAGGCTTGATCGTGATCAATCATGTCATGTTGGTCACCAACTTATTGCTCAGACTTGCACTTTCACTATGCCTTGCCCTTGCTGAAATTACATGTAGGCCATATTTCATTGTAGATCTACTTTTAGATCTAGATCTAGAATCCAGATAGACTCTCTAGATCTAGATTTTTAGATCTACACACTGACTTTATCAATCAGCATCAGAATCTTGATTCAGTGTGTGATTGTGATCTATTCCTGCCAACTGATGATACTTACTGTGTTTAGTGATTTCCATTCTTTCAAAGCTTCATCAATTATGAGCAATACTTATAAACAATTAGATCTACTTATTAACAATTCTAGAGCTAGATCTAGAGAATTTAGAGCTGATTTCAGATTTCAACATCCTTCTTTTCTTCTGGATGTAAGCAAGGCATCGTAGCATGTAGACGACTGGGCCTCTATTCACCCGCCACCTCAGTCAACCGGAAGTACAAAGTTTTGCCCACCAAGGGCTAGGCTAGCGTTCCCTGAGAAATGAAAGAACATTTATTTTCTCGGAACAGTCGAACAAATCTGGGTCTGGAGATCTAGGCTAATTCTTCACATTTTTTAAAAGGTTGTTGTCAATGCTGTTAGTCTTGAACACAGCAAGTCGATTTCATATGGCAAGCATTAGACAGACATCTTATCAAGTTTCAAGGTAAATCTAGAATAGGGCCTTGTTTTGGGTCTGGAGTCGGTGGAGAGTCCGGATGATAGAAAAGAAACGCTTGAAAGTGAACTTAGGGTTAGGGCCCTAAAGATCTAGATCTAGATCTAGCCTATTATAGATTTTAACATATTGCCTCGAGATCTAAATAAGGCAGAGCAGAGCCATTCGTTTGATTTTCATAGGAAAGAAGTTGACAGGGAAGGAAAAAAAGTAAGAAAGGCAAATGATGACTTAAAATTATGGAAGTACAATGTAGATTCTAGATAGCCTATAGATCTAGATTCTAGATCTAGATCTAGAAGAAATCTAGATCTACTTACTTTATCTGTCCCCAACTCTACCTTTCGGTGTATGGGGATTCTAGATATACGGATCTAAAATGAAACATAACACAACAATTATGTTTTCCGATCATATTCAACGTGTTTATTTTATTATGTCATTTTTTCACATACATTGATATTGTCATTGTAATCTTGTATTAGATGTAGATCTAGAAGACTACTACAATAAATAATCAAATAAGTCAAGTATTTTAGTATGTTAACTTGTTATCAAGCTACCATACTTGGCTAAAAGAAGAGTTCATCCCAGTTTCAGTAACAAACAGTACTCGATCTAGTTTGAAACGGTGGAAGTCTGTTGCTGTCCCCAAATTGTGTCTGCAGGCATGAACAGATCACAGAATGTGTGTATAAAACTAACTGCAAGATTGCCCACAGTGCCCAAAAATTAAGAAGTGGGAAGAAGGCAAACCTATGGGGTCACTGTCAGTTTTATTAAACCAATGTCTTCAGATTCAGAGAAATCCTTCTGAAGTAAATTTGCGGCTACAATCAATATCATTCGCAACATAGGTGTATGGCCACCTTAAAGACTTACGGGCAAGGACATCTTTCACTGAGAAAACTGGACTGGCAATCTGAGTGAACAAAAAAGAATATTTCTGGAGGCATTTATCCAATGTGCTGCACCATTATAAATGAGCAGTCGTATCTTCCAATTCTTACATTCTGCTTGAATGTGTATGAACAAAAATTAGCAATTAACCTGATCAGTAAAGGTTAATGTTGAAGTTAATTTTGTGTAATTATGTTAAAGAGAAATACACTATTTTTCTTTCTCACCACAAGCTTTAGGATTCGTCGTTGACTGACCACTCAGAAATAAAGCTCTACTGTTTTCCAAGAAAAAGAAAAGGAGGTCATGGCTCTGTGACAAGCAGTTCAGTTCTTCATCTCACAACTGCCCGGTACCACATCCATCCCTGCCCTGACAATTGCTCCCAGAAGATAAAAGAAACTTCATTGTGAAACAAGTGTAATTATCGCATAAAGTCTGTGATCATGGATCAAGACAATTTTTCAGGTGATGAATATGAATTTGAAGAAGCCGAGAGTGGGACCCAACAAGTCAAGACACCTGAAAATAATGATGAAGATGATGTCCAAAAGCAAAACAGTGTTGTAGGTGAGAAAACCAAAAAATCTCAAACAAAAATTTGCATTAAATAAGATGTAAAATAATATAATTTTCAGCAAACCGTATTTTATTTCGATGCTTTCCTATGCTCTAAAATTTATCAGAGATGTTTATTTTCTGTCCTCCTTTTCACTGTGTAATAATTTATGACTGACGCACTGCCCTTTATGCCGGCTGGCATGTAAGGTAGCAATGATTTTTATGAGATTTAATTTAATTACACAGGGCTGTGCAAGGTAACACTCAGCACTCATATCGCTGCGAACTAAAGTAGGGCTGATTCACAGCCGTGTTCAGCTTTCAAGCTCTAAAACTGACTCCTCCTCAAATTTGAAAATTGTACTCTCTAATTCTAACAATTAAATTTAAGGCATTGTTACATTACAGATGATAGTATCGAGGAAGAATTTGCCTGCTCTGTATGTCTGCGGCTGGCTGTAGAGCCCACAACCTTGACCTGCGGACACACCTCCTGCAGGGCTTGCCTTGCAAAATGGTATTTCAGTTCTCGAAAAAAGGAATGTCCCATGTGCCGGCAGCGTTATGAGGGGCATCCCAAGGTCAACACCCAAACAAGGTGCTTTTTTTTGCGTAACGTAATGTTGTGTTTGTAGCCTATGTATAGTTCACAGGCTTGTTTATAAAATCTAACTATCAACTATCACCATTTTTACCTCCTGGTATATAAGCCTGTGGCAAAGGTGCTCCATTCATGTCTGTCCTGGGCTAGTCTACCCAAGTGATTCCAATTCTTTATTACCAGTTTTGCATTAGCATTGCACCATGATGCTAAAGGAAGCGTGGGTGGGAGGTAGGCATGTTCTGCTTTGGAAGTAAGTCTAAGGCAGACTTTTAAAAAAAATTGATTTAGTGCCATCTGGTTCTCATTGTGCTATTGAAACTGAGATGAGCTATAGCTGCTCTCTTTTTGGCTTTGTGGTCCCTGAAGGAACTTTACTCAAATTGAAATCAGCATCACACGTCACAATACAGTCGAGGACTAACTGTTAGTAATAACATATTTTTGACTTATTCTTCTTGTGAGTTGCACTTTACTGCAAATAGATCTAACCAAATTTCCAAGTGTGAGCTCCTTTGAAAATCATAATATTAACCTGTCAAATTCTGCAATTGTGATAGTTTTTTTTAAAAAGATAATATTTTAGAGATTGTTCACTTCATGTACTCCTCCTCT
>JBDFRD010288794.1:0-10711 GCA_039654405.1 Bullina lineata
AAATGCTGTTTTTATCCCCGGGCAACGGTTTAGAGAGAGAGACACCCAAAGCAGATTGGTATGTTTAAGAGTTCTCGTCAGAAGTCTGCTTTCACACTGATGTTAAACTTTCTTTCTAATGACATGAAACCTAATATTCTATGTCTATAACATATAACATTAGACAGCCTTTGTGGCTATGTTGTCATTATTGTTATATTCAGTGAAATTAGGATTAATTGAGACTACAAGTGGATGTAAAAAATTCTACATTCGCAGCCTTGGGGGCTCTAAGCAGAGTTATGTATTCACCAACATGATTTGTAGTTAGTTGTATTTGAAGAAGAGTGAGAAGTTCCACGGTAAGTTGTGAATTTCTGTTGATTTGAATTAATTTTGCTGCAATGTAATAGTACAATATGTTGCTTACTTTTTCATTCAACTTTCTTCTCAACACTGAAAATAATATTTTTCTGTAGCGTTTGATTCTTCCTTTCATTGTAAGCAAAAGTTGGACCAACTCACATCAATTGCCTATAGACAGTGACACTCTGTTCCTTTTTTTTTTGTACAGGGCAAGATGAAGCCAAAGAAAGTGGAATCTCTCGTCAAAGGTCTTAGTGACCGTGATCTAGGATCTTACTCTTGTGGGCAGTATGTGGACAGTTCTGGCAAGACTATTGATGGCGCCCGAGTTCCATTTTCAGATTTGAAGCCGGGAGCCAATGAGGGAAAGATTGTCATTGGCAAAGTGGTGTGTTCAGTTCACTCCAATGACCCTGTGCCTTTGTGAGTAGGAGAGCTTATTTAATACTTATGATGATAATGATGATGTAGTAGAGTATTATGTTATACAGTACGGTAGCTTGTAAGTTGCTTTTTTTTATTTGAAAAAAATGTGGCATTGATACTGTGAGTTTTAAGGATGAAAAAATCCCCACTGTAATATGAACAGAAAATTTTGAGAAGTCTTGACAGAACATTTTCTGGGTCTTTCAAAAGCCTGGCTTCTTTATTTTTATGTTGTCTTGCAACTTCAGTAATGGTAGCAACGCAATTATTGTCCTCTTGGAACCCTACAAATTTGCATTGTTTTAGAAATATAATATGGTTGTAGGCCTACTGAAATTCTCATTCAGTTTTGACATAATGGAAATATTTCTCTTGAAAGTGGTCTTTTAAAAAAAATTAATTGAGATATTTAGGTTTCATCAGTTTAATTACAAATCCTGGAAGACCTTCATTATAAAAAAAAAGCTTTACTGCAGTTGACAGTTGGTTGGAAGGTCAACTTATTTTTGACACAGAGGGTGTTATGCAAATACTGAAAGGATTCAGACAGTAGTTTGTATTGAAGATGGTATGGGTTGACAAAAACCTGTCTTGAAAATTCCCTTCAACTTATAAAAATAGGTAAGTATAAGATATTAGTGAATGAATGCGGAAGAAGAAGAAACTAATTAATTATCTGAATCTTTTGTCTTTTTGATCAGCACTTTCTGCATGGTAGATGAAGCACAGACTTGCCGCTCTGTCACAGTGTACAACTTAGCTCAGGGGGCAGGGATGAAGATTGGAGATTCTGTGGCAATTCCAGGCCCAGTTCTTTCTAAAGTACACATCCAACACAGAGAGTCAGTAAGTGTCTATGCTACAGCTTTCGCTTAGATTTTAATTTTTGTGTGTGCATTCATTTAATAATTTCTAAACAAATGTTTGTTTTTTTCTTTTGTTTCATATTCTCAAAACCTTCAAACTGATCTTTACTCCTGTCTCCAGCTAGGTAGTATGGAGTCTCAACGCCAAACTCTATGGGGGATGACCTATAATATCAAAGATTTTGTTATGTATGTTAAAGATTATGTGACAGTGTAAAAAATATCTTACAAGAGCAGGCAAGTGCTGCTGTTGGGCAAAATTTACAAATTCAAAACTCCCTTGAATAACTGTCTCACTCTGTGGTAATATGAAACAGAGTACCCAAGAAAAACAGAATGTAGGCTTAACTGCCCGGAAGGTTGGGGACTATAGAAATGATACAAAAATGGCTATGTATATGAAACAATCAGGCCAGTATTATGGGTTGAAAAAAATCTGTAATCAGGATTTCCTCTGAGTAAGTATTGAGTAGTGGAGGAATGAGTAAGAAGTTCCGTTTTGAAATTTGTTCCACTTTTAGTTTAGAGTGGGGAGTTAGGGTTATAAAGAAATTAGGTTTTGCAAGAAATGAGATCTTCATTGAAAGGAGAAAAAAACAGAGCAAATAGTTTACTTTACTCAAAACTTTATTTCTTATTAGTAACTTAGTAGGCCTATATGTTACAGGTTTTTTCACTCCTTTTTTTTTCTCCCCCAGGAAATCAGCTTCTTGAACATTCAGGTTGTCAGTCCCCGTCTGCTGATGGTGAACAGTAAAAAACTAGGAGCTGAAAAAGAAGCACTTCCCTTCTTGACAGTCAGTGCTGTGTCTGAATGAGTCACTTATACATATAAATGTATGTCATCTTTGTCAGTAATTCATCGGCTTTGGGATGTTTGTGATGGTAGTTGCTATCATTTTTTGTCTGTGATCAAAGATGGGTGATTTTATCATAGAAGTCAGCTTGCATTGAATGTTTGTGTTTGAGTGAAAAAACTGTTTTCTTTTTGAAAATGGAGGAAGTTATTTGCTATATAATATATTTCTCCCGTGTTCAGAAATGTTATTTTATGGTGAATAATGTTGTGAGCTTAAAATGAAATACATTAAAGTGAAAGCATACTTTCAAAGAGCAAGAGAGAAATATGTGGACAAAAATGAAAAACGCATTGTTCAACCCAACTTTTATCTTTTGTATTTATTTATGGTGCATTCAGTAACCAAATAATAAACTAATGGCTGAAACATACTCAAATGAATCCTACTCATATTTGTGCCTTCTCCTTGTTTATGACTGAAATGATGTACCATTTTTACAGGTACTAAATTTCTAATACACAGCGAAATAATTGCAGTTGAAGACATCCAGTCAAGTGCTACACAAGTGTTCGAGAGATTCAATATTGTAGAGTACTATTTTCATGAATAACATAGGCATTGTTTTGGGCCTGTACAGATTCATGCGATACTTGTTTATTTATGAATGAATTTCTTCAGCTGTCTCTAAAATAAAGCATATGTAGGCCTCCATGTGTTATGTGTCATCTTTTAATAATTAAATTTATACACTACTGACAGCTGATCTACAAGTCTGGTGTCTGAAAGATTGAATCCCCATAAAAATTCCTGAAGGCAACAACCTCAACACTTGAAAGTCTGTAAAGAACATGCTTTGGTGACAAAAGCAGTGTCAATCTCTCAAGAACTGAAATTTACAGAATCATCTTCTCATTCAAAGTTTTGCATTGTTTTGTTGGATAAGTGGATGGTTGAAGGAAGGATCAAAGACTGATGATAAGGTTTAGGGGTCAAAGAACTTTTTGTGTAGATGGATGTAGGTGGACACAACTGATATTAAGATCCTATTTCTTTATATCGGGACTGTTGTTTATGTTAGTGCTTTACTGTTGTTTCATTGTAAGAAGCAATGTGATGAAAATAACCGTTATCATTTATCATACAACACTGAATGTTTTTTCCCTCCTGACTTGAGAAAAAAAAATCCCAAATACTGCTGTCTATTTCATTGTTTTTTCTGGGTAATTAAAAAAAAAAATTCTGTAATAAACATTTGAAGAAATTAAGACATTTGCAGATGGTATACCAGACGGAAATGTGGCAAACAGCCCAAGAGATGGTGAGGTGAGATAAGCTGGCCCTCTGCCAAGGTTTCACAAAGGATGAAGGGCATGAATGAATAAATAGCTATTGCCACACAGATACTATTTCTCAACTCTGTTAGGTGCTGAATATTTAGTGATGTTTCTGTGTGTTTTATGAAAGTAAATCTTGACATTCGTTTAGAAATTGTAAACTGGCGTGGATGTTGTATTGAAATTTTCATTTGGCCTGTTTATATCAGGTGACTTGGGACCAGTCAATGGTGTTCACGTCAATACATGTAATATAATTCAAGCACTGAGTCAAAATTATGTTTTCGTTGAAATGAAAAATGATAGACATTATTCATCATTTGAAACTTAGGCAGTCACTACAGAGGCTGCACAAAGACAAACTTAAAAGGAGAGTAATGAAACAAAGGTATCAATAATAAAAAAAAAGACCCAGCATGTAGGTACTTGTGACATATGTGATACATACATGTACATGATGCAATAACTTTGAGTCATTCAGAGGTCAACTAGACACAGTGTACACATAATACACGTAATTACAGCTTTAATGGAAATTTATATATAGTGAAGGGTTCTTGAAAGAGCTACGCAGGTAAACTGAATGTTAATAACCTCATAAGCATTGTGCAAATGAAATTTCCTGCTGAGAATGTCATAAATATAATTATTAGTATTATGGACGCAAATACGGACTAGTGCAATTAAAACTTCAAGTTTTTGTGACAGCTTTGCCTTTCTACATAATGTGCACAGGTTCTGCCGGTCTTCTCCATTATCTATGTCAGTTCATTTCATACTACGGTACATGTACAATAGTACCACTGTTTTCAAATCCCTTTTTGCAATGAGCTTATTCGCTTCCAACATGTATAGAATCTCAATGTATATTAAGTAAGCAATATAAAGTTACTATATGGCCAAAGTCTGTGCAGGTTTGCTTCCCCAGCCAGCAGAATGCCGGTAATCAATTCGTATCTGGGTGGAGAGAGGAGGGGAAAAATGGAGTAAAGCGTTTTTCCCCGAGGACTCAACATGGTCGCTGTCCGGATTCGAACCCATTATCCGTCGATAGGCCAATATTGCAATGGTCCTTATCCTTCGCTTTGGTGAAAATAATACCCTTATCTTTCCTCAGTTTTTCTTTCTCTTCTACTTCTTCTATTAACGTTCTTACTGTTAAAAACACTCATCGGCTCCTTCTTCTGATTCACCACTCTGTAAAAAGAAAAAAAAACAAAAGAGAAGAGGAACATAGTAAGAGTACCCTTACGACCTTATGCACAGAAGTATGTCAATGGCGATGAGATTTCGATGTTATCAGTAAAATTACCCATTCTACGCTCTGATGTGGTGAGCTGTTTTCACAAAAGCTTTCGGCATAATTTATCGTCGAGCAGAAAATGTTGTGGGTTATATTACCATTCAGTTCAATAACAATACGTGCCTGTTTGGAGCTTGGGAACATGATGTGAAGATCCTCCCCCGCCCCCCCCCCTTTCTTTTCCCCCCAACACCCACCCACCTCCCACTCTTGCCACGGCACTAGAAAATGGAAATAAAATAGGGCCTAGCCTACCCTGGACGGGATGGTCAGTCAGAAAGGTCCTACAGGTGTCAGAATAATGAAGCACAGGCCCTACAGAGCTCTCGGTCATTACACGAATAACACTATGACATGTTCAGTTATAGGTGTGAATCTTGAGTGCGTTGGCTGACCGCCACTCGAAGTGTGAAAGAAAAGAGTAGATGGTCGGAGCTTTTTCTAATCTAACCATAGGTTCAAGCATCTCGTCTCAGAATAATGTTATTAGCTAACTCCCATTGTCACGTCTCTAGATATCTATATAATTATGACGACGGTCTTCAGCAACTTTTGGCACTGACTACTACTACTAACTATGAAAGCTTACTGGCCTTGAGCTCACAATCGATAGGGCCTCTTTTTTAGTCTGTCCCGTTTATTTTCTTCCATGCGTTTGTTCATCGTGATGCTGTATGATGCAAAGATTTTTTGAGTATCCTCAATAGGCCTATGCATGTCGGGGCCACTTGTATCGTCTTTCATGAGTCACTACAGTGAGTGATGGAGATCTGATGCTGTAATGGTAGACTGTCCTCGTTTGGAATTGTGTTTTGCTAGAAGACTTGCTGTGTCTTATACTGTAACTTCACATTGGAACAATTAATCATGTAATGCTGAGTAGTAACTTGACTTTTCAACAACTAACACATAGGCCCCATATCACGTTACAAGACCGTACAAAAACTTAACTCTGACGTAGGCCTGAACATAGCGCGCCTGCTCGTGGACAGATAGTTTTTGGTATGGATAGGCCTACAAATACCAGTTTCAACGCTCATTGTCATTCACAACAAGCTTAGCAACGAAACTTTGGATGGGGATGAGCGTTGAATGTTTGAGAACGACGAAAATACCAGGTAAGTAGCCGTTTACAGTAACAATCCTACAGAAAAAATGTGGTGTAATTTATTTTTTTAAAAAAAGGCAAACACCTGATTGTGTTACAAGTGTGTATCCAGTTACTATTATTATGTACATGTAGTTAGGTCATGAAGCGTGAACTTTGACCAAGAGGGCCTGTAAGGGGAGGGAATGCATCAAAATATTGTTTACAACATAGAGTTATTTCCGCATTCAGTCAAACCAAGAGTGAGTGGGCCGGGGTTCGAATGTTTATGCTTCGTGTAATGGCGACACCCGTTCGAGTAGCTGCACGTTCTGTTATTGCTGCTTGGAAACCTGTTTGCTCAGCCGCAAAACAACTATCCTGTCGATTCAGCTTGAAGGAACACACAACAAAGGTTTTTGTTAGTGTAAAAATGTTAATTTACGTTAACATGCCAGCATTTTAGCGAGGAACTAAGATCTTGGCCCGTCTACTGTCTGGAGCAGAAGACAAATCCTTCCGGCCTTCGTATGATTCACAGTCACAATTTCAACTTGCTGTCATTCATGAGTTGATTTTACCCAAGACGATTTAAATATTATGACAAGCTCATCAAATTATTTTCCTTGTTTTTGAATAAAGAAAATGATCTAGATCTATAGATCTAGATTCTAGATCTAGAGAATCTAGACTTTAAAGCGAATTATCTGCAAATAAAATTAGAGTCTAATTAAAAATGACCTTTGACCAGGTCTGAAATCCAAAGATCAATGTCTGAACTAAGGACCAGAAAATAATTTTTTTTTTATCTTATCAATACATCATTGAAAATTATCTCACTTATTGAAAGTGCTGAGAAGAGGTGACATGCACTCTATCTAGATTCTACATCTAGTCTGTCATTTTAGATATTATATTTTTTATTACTTTCTGTCTGAGCAGTCTGAATCTCATTACAAACATAATTTAATAGATTTCTATTGATGATATACTTCTAATTTTCTTTATGTTTTTTATTAATAATGTCATTTTCCATCTCAGCCTCACAAGTTTGCCAAGCATTTGTTGAGTTTACCACTAACTCTGATTCTTCCCATCATGGCTGGAGTTGAAGGTGAGTCTTTGGTGATGAAGTGTGAAATATAATGTTACCCACTAAATTGTTCAGAGAATGCTATACTAAACGGTGAAATTCTTATACCTGTGAACCCCTGTATCTTGCCTGAAATTATTTTTTTTATATAGATCAAGTATATTTTAGTCTTCTTCTAAACTAAACTCGGGCATAAAGACCTTAATAGCAAATGGACACCAAAATGGCGTTACATTTCTTACCCCATAAAGATAATGAAATTACTCTGTAGTGACCCCGTTGTTAAAGATAGAGTAAACAACCTTAAGACCTTATGTTGGATAATTCTGATCTCTAATGTTTTGTATTAGGTTTTCTTGGAATAGGTAGATATCTATTTCTTTGAAAAGAAACAAGAGACAATAAATTTGCATATATATTTGAGTGAACCTTATTCATAATCTGTAAGAAGTGTTTGTTCGTCTGGATATTATTGCATCTGATTTTGACATAAATAAAATAAAACAGTATCAAAAACGCAAAACACAAGTAGAGTTTTGTACTCATGCATATTGAAAAAAAAATGTTCAGTACTTTTTTTGCATGAAGAAATTGTTTTTGTATTTTGTGTAGGAATATTGGGCTTGTCTTTAATTCAAATGCAATTTTCCACTAATATAATGGACTCACTTGAAGTGAATAGGAGTAATTTTTAAATTGATGTCTTGCTACCTTACACTATGTCAGCTTAAGCCTTGAAATAAATGAGTTACTCTTTGAAGTTGAATATCAAAATCAAGATGCATGATGGTCATCAACTGGTGACCTCAAGCAGAGCTATGCATCTCGTGAACAAAATTGTTTTTTTCATTTTCTGTTGACAGATAATAAGGCACTAATTGAGGAAGTGGAGGCTCTTTATGACAAGAAGGAGTTCCAAACTATGTACAAGGTCCTCATTCCACACAAAGATACTCAGGACCCAGATATATTATGGAGGCTTGCACGGGCTGCAACAGAGAAGGGGAAAATGGAAGGAGGAGAGTCGAGGAAGACGCATATCTATGAAGCTTGGGATTACATCAAGAAAGGCTTGGAGCTGGGGCCTGACAACTTTGCTTGTCACAAGGTACAAGAGTGGTTTGAACAGCAGGATTCTTGTGAAATGCTGATTTGATGTTAAAACGTATAAAGTGTTTGCTCAAAAAGGCCCTCTTTTGAATATGATGAGAAGCAGCTTTAGAACATAGGTCTTAGTAGGGATACTTAATACAGCCTGTCCCATGGCACAGGTTCAGAGGAAAATGGAATAAGAAAAACTTGTTAACTTTTTTATTATTGTGAGCACCCTATTATAGGGTGTGTTTCTCCCCATTTATCTATATTTATGGAGAGTTGTTAGGGAAAAACCCATTTGTCCAGTAATAAATGCATAACAATATGTTGGTTTGCATTGACAAAAGTAGAGTTTATTGAGTTGGATTGTTTAAAAAAATGTAGAAAAACTTGCACGGGTAATTTTGAAACGAGCTATGATGATTGAGGAATTGAAAATGTGTACGGAAATTTGTCCTTTTGATAAAATATAAAAAAAGAATATTTTAGTATTGGTGTAAGTGATTTCTTAACAACTAACAGCTTTATAAACATTTCCTTCTGTTTCAGTGGTATGGTATTCTCTTGGACTACACAGGGGAATATGAAGGCAACAAACAAAGAATAGCAAATGCCTACTTGGTAAAAGACCATTTCAAGGTACAAATTCTGGCCTCTTCCAATATCAAATTACTGAAGTACCCCGTAAAAAATGCTTAGAATGCTTTAAGATATTTGAGTTTTTTTTTTTTTTTTCGTAGTACCCCAGCTCTTGTACATTAAGTAGCTCTCAGTAAATGCTTATAAGTTTTATCCAAATTTCTTATTTCGATTGTCTAAGATAAACAGCTTCCTTGCAGTTCCTTGTAGCCATTCCTTGGTTCATTGTTCCTCTATTTCTTTTGCAGAAAGCGATAGAGCTGAACCCAAAAGATGCCACCAGTATGTACTGTTTAGGTTACTGGTAAGTAGGTGTTTTGATGTATGATAAATCGTCTGAAAATTACGTTTAATGCATTAATGAAATATCTTTCTTTTTTTATATGAAGACAGTTCTTTTTTTCTTTTTCTAAATATTAAAAAATAATAAGAATGTAAAAAAAAAAAAAAGACTACTTGACTTTGTACACAGTAAATCATGAATGTAAAATATGAATTATTTGTTAGATTCTTGTTTCAATAAAACTGAATCTACTTGTAAAAAGCCAGCTTCCTATCCTGTCCATCCTGTAGTCTTGTGGATCATTTGGGCGCCACAGATGATTTGACAACCAGCATCCTCCAATCCTCTCGGTTTTCAAACCTCCTAGTTGTCTCGCTTAACCTCAATCACGTCCATTCTGAGATGTTGTCCTCCCAAGACTTCCTCTATCTGCCTTTCCTTCTCACTCCTTGAAGCTTTATTCATGTGTAAAAAAAAAAATGATTTACAAAAGAGTTTACCTTTGTAGGCGAGTGGAGAAATATTATAACTATGAGGAGATACAACATTTTTTTTTACATTTTTTTTGGGAACATCAACTTTGTAATGTTCTCATGTTTATGTCTGTGAAACACAAAAAAATGTCTAAAAATGTATGGATTTTGAATCTTAGAACTCTTTAGCCTTCATACAATGGATAGGATAATGTTGATCAAATTGTCCACTGAGTTGAACATAAATTGCATTTGAAAACTCCAAAAATAAAAGTTGTATTGTGTGATTAAAGTAAATGTCAAGTAAGTCTTGTAGGTACATGTATATCCTCAGCAGATGAAGTTGAGAATTCCTTTCTTGTTTTTTCTTTCAGGTGCTTTTTGTTTGCTGATATGGCATGGTATGAGAAGAAGATAGCAGCTGTTCTGTTTGGTACCCCTCCAAGTTCCACTTATGAAGAGGTTGGTTTGTGCTTTTCATTTGTCCTCACTGTTGCAAGGACTGAAAAGCCTGTTTTAAGTAAATGTCCATATGGCCACTTGGGTCCAGAAAGAAGACAATGAAAAACAAACGAGAACATGCAGAACTCTAATGTTAATCTGACTACCAATACCACATCCACTTCTTCCAATCCTTACTTAATCCTTTCACTGCCAGCTATCTGCAGTTGAATCCTAGCATAAGGTGAGAAGAAAGTGATTTTAAAAAGCCTCTTTCAAAGTTTGTTAATTATAGTGTGGACAAGAATTAATTACAGTAGAACACGGATATAACGAACAGGCCCAGGCAAAAAAATTAGTTCTTTATATCAGTAGTTCGTCATTTCAATCAACCTTTCTCGCACACATTCTCTCCCTCAAAAACGCCATTCCTCTTTTCCCCCCAACACTTATGCAATTCACAATCTATTTCTTTCCCAAAGGAGTGAAAAAGAACTAATAGAAGTTTGTTTCTTTTCCTTTTCCC